>PVJO010006904.1:0-85571 GCA_004026905.1 Hystrix cristata | reverse complement strand
CTGCAGCCCCTCAAGATTGAACTCTGGTTGGGGCTGGGCAGGACAGCCCCTCTTCAGATGAGGTCAGCAACATTGAGGGGCATCTCTTCAATGGAGGTGTTGTAGAAAGTCTCAATGTCTCGAAGAGTCCTTTTGTCTTCTTCTGTCACCATATTAATAGCCACACCTTTACGGCCAAAACGCCCACCGCGACCGATTCAGCAAGTCAGTGGTAATCAATACTCTGCTAGAGCCAGACCGGAACTCCCTCATGATCACATCTCGTTCCTTTTGGTCCATATCTCCATGCATGGCAGAGACAGTGAAGTCTCGGGCATGCATCTTCTCAGTAAGCCAATCAACCTTCCTTCGGGTGTTAATGAAGATGACTGCCTGGGTGATGGTCAGGGTTTCATACAAGTCACACAATGTGTCCAGTTTCCATTCCTCTCGTTCCACGTTGATGTAGAATTGGCGGATACCCTCCAGGGTCAACTCTTCCTTCTTGACAAGAATTCGAATGGGGTCCCTCATGAACTTCTTGGTCACCTCCAGCACATCAGAAGGCATCGTAGCTGACAACAGAACCACCTGGGTGTTGCTGTTGAGCTTTTGGAATATGTCATAAATCTGGTCCTTGAAACCACGGCTCAACATTTCATCAGCTTCATCTAACACAAACATCTTGATGTATTTGGGAGACAGGTATCTCCAGTTAAGCATATCAAACACACGGCCAGGGGTTCCCACGATGATATGGGGAGCTTCCATTTGCAGCTTCTGTACCTCAGCACGCACATTGGTGCCCCCAATACAGGCATGACATGAAGCACCCATGTAGTCTCCTAATGCCATGACCACCTTTTGTATCTGTTGAGCCAATTCTCGAGTGGGAGCCAGAACCAAAGCCTGAATAGCCTTTAGATCTAACTCAATCTGCTGCAGAATTGATATGGCGAATGTAGCGGTTTTCCCAGTCCCAGATTGGGCTTGAGCAATCACATCATAACCCTTGATACAAGGAAGAATGGCACGCTGCTGGATGGCAGAGGGTTTCTCAAAACCATAGGCGTAGATGCCACGGAGGAGGGACTCTGAGAGATTCATATCATCGAAGCTGTCAACAATCTCATTCCAGTTACTCTCGATGACGCCTTCAGGCTCCATCCCATCTGGGCCATTGTCTCTGGATCGGGAATCCTGACTCGCAGGCATGATCCTTAGAAACTCTCTTCTTTCATAACAGTAGAAGGAAAAACCTGCCCCTGTGATGTGCTCTTATGAAGAGAGCCACTTTGCTGGGGGGAGGCTGCAAGTCACTGTTTTGGGCCATTTCTTATGCTTCACAAGCCTATTATCAAAATGTTCTCAGGCTTCTGCAGTGCTCTACTTAAATTCAATTTCACCCTCATTTTATCTTTATCTCCTCATAATTTACAACTTTGGGTCAAAGTTTTTCTTCAATTTAATTCCCTTTTTAAGGATTCATTATGGTCTTCAAAATTAGTATATAATTTGTACTTGATCTTGGCCAAAAGGCAAGAAGTGATGAGACTAGTATATAACTTGAACCAACTTCCTTTTCTTCCATAATGGTCACTTTGGTCCTGAATTTGTGTATGAAATCACATTTTCCACACATACTGACATGGCTCAAAAACATGAAAGTGCTACGTCCTGGGTTTTGCCATGCCACCATGCTTCACAGGGCTCATTTTCTTCCCACTTCTAGAGTCACTGACAGCATCACCACTAAGTGCTAGCTTGCTTTCTAGTAGTCCCCTCACAGCACTAATATGGTGATACTTAGGATGGAAAATCTAATCAGCACTGCCATGCCTCATCAAGTTAGGCTGGAAGGATCACCTACATAAGCATGCACAAGGAGGACTGTTCAAGGAGTCTGACAAGAAAAGCTGTAGGGTTGTCATCGCTGAGCATCTCCTAAATCACCTTTGTTGTATAGTCACAAGCAACACAAAGGTATTGCAGCCATCATAACATCATAGTACAACACATTATTCACATATTTGTGAAGTTGGTGTGAACAGATTAGTACAAAAGTACAGTGTAAAAGAACAGTATAAAATATTACTATTATTAGATATTATGTACAATACGTAATTGTAAAGTATATAATACCTGATAATGATAACAAACAACTGTGTTACTGGTTTATGTATTTATCCTACTTTTGTTACTGTACTCCTACTTATAAAAGTTTACTTAAAACAGTACGCCAGATCACACTAGCAGAAGCCTAATACATCCTGTGATTACCTATCTCTAGATTGCCTCAAGAGGCCACAGAGTGACTGACCTATACCATTTAGGTTTCTGTGCATACATTCTTATTATATGCACAAAATGATTCAGAACACGTACCTGTCATTAAGTGACATATGGCTGTATTAATTCAAAACTTGCTTCAAAATTCTTCAAACCTACAGAACTCTCCTGAACTTGTCATTTATCACCCAACAAAATCTAAAATCAACATTTGATTCACATAATTGTTTATTTTTCACATAACAATATAGCTTAATAGGTACCAGAGTCAATAAATGGTTTTAGAAGGTAGATATACAAAGACAGGTTTCCATTTCCTTTTTTGGGGGGTGGTAGGGATTGAGCTCAGGGCTTTGTGCTTACAAGGCAAGCACTCTAACCACTGAGCTAAATCCCCAGCCTCAGTTTCCATTTTATATACTGTACCTACTGTACTCATTACATTTTCAATATGTCCACAAATCTGTCAGAGAACAAAGGTTTTTCTCATACTGTGATCAAAGCTAAGCTAAGCGACTGTCACTATAACTGATAACACATAAGGTCCAGACCACTACTGGGATGGAAGGATACACCTACTAAGTATTGTGAAGACTTTCATTCCAACTAATTTAACAACAGATTTTTCACCTAAACCGAACAAAAACTCCAAAAAGAGAAGAGTAAATGTCTTCTATCTATCACAACTCAATTAGAGACCTGATATATCTATACCTGCTAGCATTAGTAAGTCTCATAAAAGGATGGTCCCGGGCTGGGATTTAGCTCAGTGGTTAGAGTGCTTGCCTAGCAAACACAAGGCCCCAAGTTCAATCCCTAGCACCAAAAAATTAAAATAAAATAAAAAAATAAAAGGATGGTCCCTGTTAATGAGATTTTTCTCACTTAAAAGATGTCAGAAGTCACTATAGTACAATGCCTGTACAGTTGATTACAGCTGTAATATATGACATCGGAGGTCACTGTAGTAATCAGATCTGAAGACACAAAAGGTTTTAAAAGACAAGAGATGCTAAGAGCTACAGATAAGTGGACCACAGACGTAGCCTGAAAAACATTTATGAGACATTTCCAAACCCATTTGAACCCTTCTAAAGGATAAATATGTTTTAGATACATAATTACAGAGACCAATAATCAATGAAAAATGAGTGATTTTCAACTTCTACTATCCTAGATTAGGCCCTTGTTAGCTCTTAAATATCAGCAATATCTTCCAAATTCTTCTAGTCAAACTTTCAAGGTACCATATAGAACCACTATTGAATTAATCCTAGAAAGAGCTCCCATTACATCAATTTTACCCTCCTAATTTAACCTTCAACTCCCCTACAAATGCCCTACACTTCAAATTGTATTTCTTGCTATGTAGTAAAAAGTCTTACCCAAAGAGAGATCTTGCCCTTTGCTGTCAGCTTCTGAGAGGTACTCTCTAAGTCACTGGAATGTACTTCTTCATAGTTTAGTTTTGTTGGTTTTTTAAACCTGGAGGGCTGTGGGTCGTACCACGTTGTCTATGCTTACAAAGCAAGTTGTGGTGGGGTTTGGGGCCATGCAGTTTCAGCTTAACCTCCACAGGGGCCAGAAACTAAGGTCAGCCATACAGTCTATCTGACTGAGCCCAAGTAAAAACTCGGGACACTAAGAGTTGGGTGAATTTGCATGATAAGTAGTATTCTGTGTGTATCTCATCACACATTGTTGCTGAGAGCAGCGCTGTCCAGCACTTCATGGTGAGAGGATAATGGAAGCTTTAGGCTTGGAGTTCTAGATTCTGCCCTATGTGGCCCCACCACTGGCTAACTTTCATCTGTATCACTTTGCTGATAAACTGCAACCAAGAGCATAACAGCTTTCAGTGGATGATGTGAGTCTTTCTAGTGAATTACCAAACCTAAGAGTGGCTGGGGAGCCCACTCAAAATCAAGGGTGGTCCTGGGGACTTCCCTAACTTTCATTTCCTGTTTCTCCAATATCCCTTATATTTTGTCTCTGGAACAATTCATACTGTCTCTGGAATGTTCACCAACCCTCACTACTTTCCAACAAAATGTGACTCAAAATGCCACCTCTTCCACAAGCTTTCTTCTTTTTAGTAATTTTGTTTTTGTTTTATAGTATTTTTGCCTTTTGAGAGGGTTTCACTATGTAGTTCAGGCTGGCCTTGAACTCACTATAGCCTTGTTCAAGGCTCACGATGTGGCCTTGAACTCACTATGTAGCTCACTATAAACTCAAACTTGCAACAATTCTCTTGTCTCGGCCTCCCAAGGATGAGATTACAGACAAACGCCACCATGCTTAGAATTCTTTTTAATGGTTTTTAAAATATATGTCACATACCATAAAGCTCAATCATTTAAGTATCCAAATAAGGATTTCTTAGTATATTCATAAAGTATAAACATTAGCTAATGTCATTTTAGGAGATTTGGGGGTTTGCCGGGGATCAAACTCAGGGCCTTGTAGGACATTTTTCATTACCTCAAAAAAAGAACATTTTGTTGCCCAGCTTATTGAATGTTTTAATCACAGAGTGGCTTCGGTCAAATGTTTTTTCCTTATATCTGAGATGGTCACATGGTTTTTGTCCTTTATGCTATTAAAATAATGTATTATTTCATTAATCCTCAACTATAAACAACCTTGCATTCCAGGAATAAATTTTTCTTACTCATGTCTAATCCTTTTCATGTTGCTACATTGGCTAGTATTTTGTTGAGGTTTTTTTTTTGTCTTTTGCAGTGCTGAGGATGGAACTCAGGGCTCTGTGCATGCTAGGCAAGCACTCTACCACTGAGCTACCCCACAAGCCACTTAATACTTTTTTGGGGATTTTTGTTTTGTTTTTTGAGCCAGAGTCTTGCTGTATAGTACAGGCTGGCCTCAAACTCAGGGTGATCCTCCTGCTTCAGCATCCCAAGTGCTGGGATCACAGGCATGTGCCACCACGCCTGGTTTAAAAATCTGTTTTCCTAAAGGATATTGGCCCATACTTTTCTTGTGATGCCTTGGTCTGGTTTTGGTACCAGGGTAACACTGGCCTCAGAATGAATTGGGAAGTACCATCCCCCTTCTGTTTTTTTGTTTTTGGAAGAGTTTGTGTAGGAAAGGTATTAATCCTTTAAATATTTGGTGGAGTTCAGTGAATCTGTCTGGACCTGAGCTCTTCTTTGCAGGAAGTTTTAAAATTACTGATCTCAGGGTTGGGGATTTAGTTGATTCCCCAGCACCCAATCAATAAATCAATCAATAAAATGACTAATCTCTGTTAGAGGTCTATTCAGATTGTTTCTCAAATTAATTTTAGTAACCTGTTCTAATTTTAGAATTTGCCCATTTCACCTAAATTATCTCAATTTGTTAGAATATAATTGTTTAAATTGGGCACAGCAGGGTACACCTGTAATCCCAGTACTCTGGGAGGGTGAGGCAGAAGGATCACAAGTTTGAGCCCAGCCTGCCCAATTCAGCAAAATCCTGTCTCAAAATAAAACAATTTAAAAAAAAAAGGGCTGAGCATGTAGCTCAGTGCAAAGGCCTGGGTTCAATCCTCAGTACAAAGAAAAAAGAAAAAGATTTATAGTAGCTTATTTCTATAAGGTAAGTAGTGATGGTCTTCTTTCATTACTGATTATAAGCAATTTGACTCTTATTCATCAGTCTATCAAAGGTTTGTCAAGTTTGTTGATCTTTTTCAAAGAACCAACTTTTAATCTCAATTTTTTTCTAGTCTGTATTACATTTATTTTCACATTAGTTTTATGGTTGCTTCTATGCTTGCTTTGGGTTTAGTCTGTGATTTTTCTAGTTTAATAAGGTAGAAGAGTAGGTTATGAGAGTCTTTTTATGTGTTTACAGCCATAAATATCCCTCATAACACACTGTTAGCTGCATCCCATAAATTTTGTTACACTGTGTTTTGTTTTCACTTACCTCAAAGTCCTTTCTAATTTTTCTTGACTCCCCCCTCCCATTATTTACAGTGTGTTGTTTAGTTTCAACATACTTGTGAATTTTCCACTTTTCCTTCTGTTATTTACTTGTAGCTTTATTCCATTATGGATAGAGAATATAATTTACATGGTATCAATCTTTCTAAATTTGTTGAGATTTGTTTTATGGCCTAGAATTCATAGAGAATGTTCCACATATACCTGAGAAGATTGTGCATTCTGCTGTTGTTAAGTAGACTGTGCTGTAGTATGTCTGTCAGGTCTACTTGGTTTATAGTGGTGCTCAAGTCTTCTATTTCCTTTTTGATCTCTGCCTAACCGTTCAATCCATTCCTGAATGTGGTACTGTTACGGTTTTTGTCTAGATGTTCCCCCAAAGCCTCATGTGGTAAGAGATAGCTGGATCTAGGGTGTGTGGTTACTAAATTAATCTATTGATCAGTTTGGCATGGTTCTGCTGGGATCAAGGATGTGGAACTAAATTTAAAGGTGGGAGTGCTACCCACCCTAAGAACAGGTAGCCTAGATAAAAGATACAGGAAGAAGCTAATTAGCTTCTTGTTTGCCTTGCTTATTTGCATACATTCCTTGGATTCCTCACTTTACTTTGCTGCCGGTCTGTGCTGCCAGTCCGCCCTGCCTCTGCCATGCCGCCCTGCCTCGGATCCAGCGGACTATAGACTGAAACCTCTGCAGACTGTGAGCTAATAAACCTTTCTTCCCCTAACTTTGGGTGTCGAGTGTTCTGTCCCAACAACGAGAGAAAAGTAACTAAAACAGGTACTGAAGTTTCTATTGTTCATAAGTCTTTACATTTTCTGAATTAGTTATCTAGTGCTGTATAATAAATTACCACAAAACTTAACAGCTTAAAACAGTAAACATTTGCCTCACACAGTTTCAGGAGGTCGGGAACATAGAAGCTGCTCAACTCAGTGGTTCTGGCTCAGGGTCTCTCTTGAGGTTGCAGTCATGTTGGCTGTTATAGTCATCTGAAACTTTAACCTGGGCAGAAGACTTCACTTCCAAGATAGCTCACTAACATGACTGTTAGCAGAGGTCCTCAGTTTCTTGCTGCATTGACCTCTCCATAGAGCAATATGGAAGCTAATATGTCCCAGAGTGACTGACTAAAGGAAGCCACCGTGCCACTTATGACCCAGTCCTGGAACTCGCATCATCACTTCCCTCAATATTCTATTCATCAGAAGCAAGCTACTAAGTCCAGTACAAACTTAAGGGCAGAGAAATTCTGCTCCACCTTTGGGAGGCAAAAATGTGGACATATTTTCAAATCATCAGTTTACCTTCTTGCCATGAATTACTTACATTTTGCTGTATGTAAAATATAGCAACTGTTCCTAAAACCCACAAGTCTCACATCTTGACAGCATCAGCTCAAAATTAAAGATACTCACACCTAAAACAGGTACACATGAATTCTGCCAAGTGTAGTTTAAGTACAGTTCCTTTAGAACTACAGGGCCTGTGAACTACAGACAAGTTATCTTCCCTCAATATACCTAAAATGCAATTGTGGGACAAGTACATGCCATAGAAGCCAGGCATGGTGGTGCACACCTATAATCCTAGCACTTAGGAGGCTGAGGCAGGAGGATCACCTTGAGGTCAAGGCCAGCCTGGGCTACATAGCAAGTTCGAGGCCAGCCTGAACTGCCTCTGATAGAGAGATCCTGGTTTTTGTTGTTGTTGTTGTTGTTGTTTTTTAAAAAAGAAACCAAACCATCACCCCTTCAAAAAAAAGGTGTGGGTGGGGGGGGATAAGGGAATTACCAGTCAATGGTAATTCTAAAGTCTAGCCAGGCAAATGCTGCAAGTTCCTTGATTAGAACTTGCTCTTGCCAGAGAATAATTCTCTCTCGGCTTTTGGGTTTTGCTCTCCATGTCATACCATATTTGCGCCTGAGTAATTTTCTCAGTCATCTTCCTGCTTGTAAGAGGTTGGGGTTCTCAAGACTTTTTTTATTTGATAGTACTATGCCTTTGTTAAGGTCCTAAAGGCTTTGTGACTCTTCTGTGAATGTACTAGCATAAACTCTAGTAAAAAGCCATACCAACAAACCTCTTTAAAATAGGCCTTTTTTCTTTTTTTAAAATTTTTATTAGTACATCTTTTCAGTACATAATGATTACATTCATCATGGGGAGTTGCCTAGCAAACACAAGGACCTGAGTTTGAGCACCAGCACCAGCGGGGGGAAATCATCATGACTCATCATCATGGGGAGTTAGTACATGTACTTAATTTCTTTATTGTCTAAGGACATCTTATATGTTACAAAGAAAACACAGGATCAGGAGTTAGAAAACCTAGAAGCAAGGGGCTGGGGTTGTAATCCTGTGGCAAAGCACCTGCCTAGCATGTACTAGGCCCTGGGTTTGATCCTCAGTATGGCAAAAACAAAAAAAAGAAAAATACCTGGAATCAAGCTGCATTTACTATATGCTGATGTAATCTTGAGCAAATCTCTAAATACATGAATTTCAATTTCTTCGTCTGTAAAACCGAGATAATGAGAGCACCTCTTCAAAGATCAAGAGAAATAAGATGAAATTAAGTAATTTTATTCCTGACAGTCCTAGTGACATGCTTGGAAATCACACACACCAGGTCAGTAAGCACAGGCAGGAAGAGAAAGAGGGACCTGTGAATTAATGCCCTTCCAGTAGAGTATTGGGTCCAAGGCATTATCCAAACAGGCTTCCCGTAGGGAGTCTTAATTGGTATGTTTAAAGCAAGCAGGCATGAATTGTCATATCTGCACAGTCCATATGCGGCAAGAGGGTCAGCGGGCCAGTCAAACAGGTTACACCTAGCTGTACCATGGGGAAGTAGTCACCAGGGTGCAGCTGTGTAAGGCAGGATCTGGACTGACCATATTGAGAAATGGGAATAGGGTTGGGGATGGGGGTGTATTGGTTTCTATGTCAACAGGGACTGAGTCCTAACCCTGGTATGAGAAAGTTCAACTTACAATTTTTAATATAAAACTTTTTATATGAGTGCCAAGGCAAAATAAATTATTTAAGTATTCAGGGGCTGGGGATTTAGCTCAGTGATTAAAGTGCTTGCCTTGCAAGCACAAGGGCCTGAGTTCGATCCCTGGCACTAAAAAAAAAAAACAAAAAAGTATTCACTACAATACTAATAAATGTCTGTTAAATTGCATGTATAAATCCTTATCAGCCTGCAGTACAGATCCTAATAGTACTGACACCTTGGATTTCAGTATTTTTATTGACCCTTTTCAGTTTCTAGGAAAAAAAAACTTTTCTATTAAAAAAAAAAAATTCCAAAGCCCAGCATGGTGGCACATGCCTATAATCCCAGCACTTGGGAGGCTGGGGCAGGAGGATCATCATGAGTTCAAGGCCAGACTGGGTTACATAGTGAGTTCAAGGACAGCCTGAGCTAGCAAGACAGTCTCAAAACAAAAACATGGTGAGGGAGTACACGGCATAAGGATAAGGGAAGGGTTGCTATTTTAGGGGGGTTAGGAGAGAATTTACTGATAAGTTGACATCTGAACAAATGAAACAGTAGTCGTGTGGCTGGCAGAGGAGTATAAAAGCACCAAGCACAGTTGTACTTCACCTGAAGAACAGTAAGAAGGACAGTATGCCTGGAGCAGGTTGAAGCTTGGAAAAGCAAATTCATGAGGTCTAAAAACTGTGAGAACACATGCATGACCAGATGCTGTTCATGAGCCTTATAAAGATTTTGGTTTTTATGGGGAAATAGAATTAAATATAGGTGAGCAGAGTCATTCTGGGTCAGGTGGTAGTGGTGCAGGTAGAGAGATATAAGATGCTAAATGTAGGGGAATGGGGTCTGTAGGCAGGGGAAAAAATAGAGTAAGGGCCTCATTAGGTTTTCTGGCTAATCCTGACTAGGAGTTAAAACTTTACTGCAGGGAGCAATTAACAAGACAAGAGGGGAAAACTGGAAAGCTGATAAGCAGAACGTGGAGGTAGCCAGGTGCACAGACCAAAACAGCTGCCCCTCCCCACCTCCAATAAAATGCAAAGGAGCCTAAAAGGGGAGGGGAGCTACCCATTTTATTTAATATATAAAAATATATATGCATTCCTATTCTAGGATCATTATATTACTGCACTAGATACACACACATTCCCTTATTTAATCACTAACTTGACTTTTGTGTAAGGCCCCTCCTAACCAATCTATAAATCCCAGAGATAAAGCCCTAACAAAGACAAGCAGACAAGAGAAAACAAACAAAAGCCCACCTAGGAATGTGCACGTAGAAGATAGGCTTATGGCTCCAGGGTTTAGGGTCCTGTGGCCTGGGATTCCTGGGACTCCTCCACAGACAGGCCAGTGAGCCAATCAGGTCAGGACAAGTTCCTGGGCCGGGCTTCCCCCAAAACATGAAAAAAGGAAGCTAAGGACAAAGACCTGTGGGTATCTATCTTCCAGGTCCCCCTGCTCTTATCTCGCACAGGGCCGCTTTCGGTCTTCTTTTTCTTACAAATAAAGTGTCCTCCCTCCTAACCTTTGTCCCTTTAATTCATTACTGGCACTGAGTTTCCGATCCCAGTTGACCGTTCATTCCATCGGAGCAGCCAGGTGCACCTTCCCACACAACATAAACACATTTGAAAGCAGAGTCCAGAGAATCTGCTGATGAATTAAATGTTAATAAAATTGCTGAATACCAAGTTGGCATGCAGTGTTCCACCAAGATTGGCCTAGAAACCACTGGTTTTTAAATTTTATTTTGAAACCAGTTATTTTTTAAATTTATTTTGAGACAAGGTCTTGCTAAATTGCCCAAGCTGGGCTTTAATTTGTGATCCTCCAGCCTCAGCCTCCTAGAGTGCTGGGATTACAGGAGTGGGCCACCACACCTGGTTAAAATGCTTTTTAAGGGTCCACAATTGATTTTTTTTTCACAATTGATTTATTCAGCAGGTTGAACTAACTACAGACAAGATTCTCGTTTATGTTAACCACCTGGTCATTAAGACTTGTTCAAACTATCCAGCTCACCTCAACTCCCTTTCTACCTGTTCAGTTAAACCCAAGTCACAAAAATCTTTCTGGCCTCCAAAATCACATTTCTCTTGAAACCACTTATCTGCCTCCTAGTGGGTTAAGAGCAGTGACTTTTGCAACAATCAGAACTAGGTGAGTACTTGCTAGTCATAAAGCAGGCAGAGTTTCAGCAAAACACCTGATACAAAGTAAGCATTCAATACATGTCAAGTATCATTATATCTTTATATCACTCTTTTTCCTCTATGAAACTGTAAGCAACTTGACAGCAAGAATCCAACCCTTGTCTTTTTTTTTTTTTTTAGGGTCTTTCTGAGCCTCGGTTTTTGGAGTATGAGTATCATTTGTACTGTCTACCATATAGGGCTGTACCAAACAAGATAACATACCAGAAATACTTAGCACAACGTCCAGAATAAAATGTTGAATAAAAAACAATAATCTCATACTTTTGTTCCTTTCTAATGACCAAAGACATTTTGCTTAGATGACAGACCTGGGTTTGATTTCCAGCCTCTCCTAGCTGGGTGTCAGTTACCCAATCCCAGTTTCCTCCTTCCCAATAAAAGAGTAGTGATGCACACAATGCATGCTAAGCACCTAATACAGTATCTAGCACCCAGCGCCCCTCCCCGTACATATAGTCTACTTTTTTTTCCCCAAAGTTACTAATTCTGGGCAGGTGGATGGCCTGTAACCAGGCAAGCCGGGTAGAAATAGCCAGGCCCGCGGGGAGAGAATTTCCAAATGCGCATTTGCACCCATCCGCCCACACCTGGGCCTCTACCGAGCACCGTCCCGCAGGAGAGCCACCCACCTCCGCGGGGCGTGCTCAGCTCAACTGCCCACCGCAAACCTGCCCCACCCTCTCCCCGCACGCCCAGGCCCGCGGCCGCGGTCTCCACTCCCTGCGAGCCCGCTCCTTCCTTCCGCCTCTCCTCCCTCCTCACACCCCATTTTTCAACTTTCTTCAGACTTCAACCCCTCTGGCTAGCGAGTCCCCAGAACTGTTCCCCCTCGTCCCCCCACACTCATCCCACCTGCACTTTCCGCCTCTTCAGCGCCTCCGCGTCCAGCCACACGCCGCACGCGTCCTCCTCGGGGCCTCTCCGCTTCATGGGCGCTGAGGAGGCGAGTCTACAGGTCTCCCGGCCTCAGGACGCCACCGGGAGGCTTCAGAGAGGCTACGCAACCGCCTCAGCCGACTTTTGGATCGCGCGCCAGCGCGGGGGGGCGGAGCCACGCCGCGGCGGTTGACGCAGGCCCCGCCCACTCAGAGCCCCGCCCAGTACACGAAGAGCCACCGCGGCGGAGGCGCGCCTGCGCGGGGCTCGCGTTCTGTCCGATCCACCTCCTCGAGAGGAAGCCTGTTCCAGAAACGCTGTTGTGAGATGAACGCGTTCTCCGCGTCGTGATGGAAATGCGCGTCCCTTTTTTTTTTTTTTTTCTGGACTGTATTTTTAAACTAAATATAAAACCCTCAGCGCAGGATGTTCCTGCATCACCGGTGAATCCTCGTTGTCATCCCAGAGGAAGCGGCGGAACCGAGGTTCAGGTCCCCGACTCCCAAGCTGGGGTCCTCAGCACCACTCGGGTTTGTGAGCTGCCCTCATAATTAAAACAACAGCAGCAACAAAAATCTAAGACTACGGGGGGCTGGGGATTTAGCTCAGTGGTTAGAGTGCTTGCCTTGCAAGCACAAGGGCCTGAGTTCGATCCCCGGCACCACAAAAAAAAAACAAAACAACACAAAAATCTAAGACTACGAAGCCACGTAGAAGACGATTTTGAAAACGCGAAGTGGAAAAACCCAGCCAGATTCTCACCATCTGTGGTGGTGCGCATCTGTCCTCCCAGCTACTTGGGAGGCTGAGGCAAGAGAATCTTTGAGCCCAGGAGTTCGGGCCAGCTTGGGCAACACAGAGACTGTGATTTAAGCAAACTAGGTTTCAGGCCTGCTTTCAATGCTTGCTGAGCGCAGTGACTTTACTGAGTGACCTTGAATTTTAAAGAGGATCAAGGGAGGTAACATTGTGAAAGTATTAAATTCGGGAACCCCCTTGGAAATGCAAAATGCCAAACTTCCAAGCCTGACCATCATCTCCGGATGAATGTGTATGTGCTGTGCTACTGGGCGTTGAACCCACGGCCTCGTGCTTGCTAGACAAGCACTGTACCCCTGAGCTATATCCCCAGTCCGTGTGTTTGACATATTGTATGTTTTCATATACATAAAAATATGTATTAATATATTACAGTATTTTATCAGTGGGGTGATATTTTTTATTCATTTGGGGTTTTTTTCCTTATTTTGTAATTTTCCTTCATTGTACATATATGGTTTGCGTACTATGGAAAAAGGAGTATTATAAAAATTAGCATGTAGAGATAAAGGCCAGCCTGGACTACATAACAAGACCCTGTCTCAAAAAACTAAACAAAACACAAAAATGTTAACATATAAAATACTCAATTGAAGGAAAAAGCAAAAAATGAAATCTTTGTCTTTTTTTTTTTTTTTTTTTTGGTGCTGGGGATTGAACACAGGGCCTTGTGCTTGCAAGGCAAGCACTCTAACCACTGAGCTAAATCCCAAACCTTCTTTGTCAAATTATAAAGTGGGATTATATGTATTTCAGACATATTCTTATAACTACTTTTAAAAATTTAGTAATAAGGAGTCTGGGGACTTAGCTCAGTGGTTAGAATGCTTGCCTAGCAAGTGCTAAGGGCCTGAGTTTGATCCCCAGCACCCAAAAAAATAATAATAACAATTTAGTAATAAAACTCCCCCACTCCCTTACCAAAAAAAAATATTTATATATATTATGTATGTATCTGTCTATACATAAATAAAATAGAGCCCTAACCTACCCCCAGGCAAAAATAAAACAGGAGCTGCTCCTCTCTAACCCTGTCCCCCCCACCCCAGGACTCCCAGTTTCCCCTGGAAAACCTCCCCAAATATGATGAGCAGGTTCCCCTCTCTGGGACAGGAAACAGAAAGAGGCAGCTGCTGTCACAGTTACTTTATTGTATCCAGTACTTATCAGACCAGTCCACCCCTGCTCCAGCCCTACTGAACTACTCCTTCTGCACCTCTGGGCCTTTGTACAGGTTTCCCCCAACCCCCTGTCTGACACACTCATCTGTCTGCAAATTCCTATTCATTCTTCCCAGCCCAAAACCCTGAGTGCCCCAGGCAGCACAGATTATTCCCTTCTCAGTGTTTCTTTTGACGTTTCATCCTGATATTAAAGGATTTGTCATCCTGCACTGATCCACAGGACTCAGCCACTGGCTGCCTCTGAGCAGAGGCCTAGGAATCATGAACAAGGAAACTGGGGAAGATTCAGCTCAGTGGAAGGGTTCAATCTCCAGCACCACACCCCTCCCCCCACCTCAAAATCTGGGGACAGCTGTGTGGGACACTGGCCAGAGCTAGGAGACTGGGGGGCTCACTGGGGTGCTGACTACAGGGATATAGGGCAGTGAATGGAATTGTCTGGCACAATCCTGTACTTTTGTGGGCTCTCTAGGGCTCAGCAGTCCAGGCTGGCATCCAAGGAGCAGTAGGATCCTGTAGGTATATAGACCTGCCCTTTCTCTTCCACCAGTGCAGTGTGGGTAGAGGGGGCCTGCGGAGGCCTCCCCTTCCTCTCAGCTCAAATCTGACTCTGGCCCGTTTCACCTTCTACCCAGGCAGGCCCAAAGCCCCAAACCGGGGTCCTGACCCAAGCTGACCCTCACCCTAAGACCTTGTGACAGGCAATGGAGGGAGAAGCCAGAGTGGCCACACCCCTATTTCTTTTCTTCGTCTAGGGGAAGGAGCCGAGCAGGCCCCAAGTTGACCCCAGCAGCTGCTGGCCAGCCCCCAAGTCCAAGGACTGGTCAGTGCCACCCCGGCAGTTGAGGTATGTGCAGGGAGTTAGTGCAGGTCAGACACAAACAACTGTACCAGGCCTTGTTCCCATCCAGAGCCAAGCCCTGGACCCCTGTCTCCCACTACACCACCCTCCCTACCAGCTGCCACCCCCCTCACTTGGTCTTCCGATTGAGCCTGCGCCACACCAGCTGGCTGAGAAGGAATGCAGTGAGGACACTGCTGCCCACGGTGAGCAGGAAGAGGCCGGCAAAATTGTGGGGCCAGCGGGTGTGCAGAGGCTCATAGATGGGCCGCCGGGCCTCGTAATCCAGAGTCACAGCCTCCAATTGAGCCAGAGTGCACAGCACCAGGAAGACGTGGAAAACTTGATGGCCCTGCCCAAAGATGTGGCAGCTTCCTGGGAACCAGCGCTCAGGCATGACAGTAGAGAAGAAAGCAGCTGCCAGCAGAAAGAAGACTACCTGGCACTTGTGGTAGAGAAGAGCAGGGTCATCCTCAGCAGGGTGAGGGGACACCAGGATGCGGTGCACCACGGGGCTGATGTCCAGTGCATAGGCCAGCGCCGAGGGCATCTCCTGGCAAATGCGGCCCAGTAGACCTGGCTGCTGGGTGTACTTATTGTAGCAGGAGCCTGTGCAGGAAAGCCAAGCAAGAAAAGCAGCCATGGGCAGGAAAATGGCCTGCACCTGGGCATGCCACGTGGGCTCGATAGCATAGTAGAAGTGCACCAGGGCGCTGCCAAACTGGTACACGGCCACACCCACATAGTCTAAGAAGAAGAAGCTGTAATGCCAGAACTCGGACTTGGCCTGCAGGAGGTGCGCCAGGGCGCTGAAGGAGAGGTAGGTGAAGGAGGCAAGGACGATGATGAAGAGGGGCAGGGCGTGCGGGTCTCCCCAGAAGTCCACAGTCCCCACAAAGACGGCCAGCCGCAGTAGCAGCGCCAGGGCAGCCAGCAGGTGGGTCCAGACGTTCACTGCCTCGTTGTGCTGCTGGAACAGCGTGCGGAAGTAGAAGCTCCAGGTCTGATGTAGCGGCCGGTAGCCTGCATAGATATATGGCTTCCAGAAGAGGGGTGGCACCTGCGCTCGGTCCACCGTGAAAGTGGGCTCTGGCTGCAGAGACTCTGGGCCGACGTGCCACAAGCTGGACAGCAGGTGGCTGAACTTCGGGGCCACTGCCATGGCCATGGCTGGAGGACTGGGCAGGAAGCTGGGAAAGAGGCCAGAGCAAATTCAGGAGCCTGGTGGCCTCCTTGTCCCCAGCAGTGGCAGTGGGAGCCCCGATGCCTAGGTCTCACTCCCTCCTCCTCAAACCCTTGTCCTTACGCTGACTTTAAGGAGGGCAGAATTGTCCTACAGAGGACCTCAGCTCTGGCCTTATGATGGCAAAAACACTGTTTGTTTCCTGATGTATTCTGTGTACCTAACATGTCACATAGTAGGTGCCTGGTAAATGTCTGAGACTGTATTCACTCATAAGGCTCCCACCTCTGTCACTTCCCCTCCAGTGCGGGCTCCAACCAGCAGCCCCAGCTGTTATCAAAGTACAAACCTGTCATGCTGAACACATGACATGGGAATAGGCTCTTTCAGCTCCTAAGTTTGTGCCACCATCACTGTTAACCTGGTGATGACAATGACCTTACTAAGAGACCCACTGCCTACCTATAGCCTGTTCGGAGTTGCCAGGGCCTCCCACTGACGTTGTTACCCTATATGATCTGGTCCCTTTACTGCTCAAATCCACTTCAGATCCAGTCACAGCCTCACCAAGCCCGGGGCTGCTGCTGCACATGTCCACAGCTCTGCATGAGCTGTTCCCTTTCCCTGAGACACTTTCCTCATCTTGCCTACCCAGCAAACTCCTCTGTGACGATTTCCCTGTCCCCCATCTTCTCTACTGAGCACTACCATCAGACCATCCTCTGACTGTCATTAAACTCCTTATGGTCATTAGAATTGTTAATGTGAGCTTAATAAGAGTAGGAAGTTTGTCTCATTATTTTGTGTTCCCTGGTATTTAGAAAAGCAGCTGGCACACAGCATTTACTGAATGAAAGAAAAACCTAATAGCATTCTGGTAATGTTTTATACTCTTCAAGGTTCAGCTCAGAAAGTGACTTGTTCCCTGAAGGTCCCCAGGTACCGGCCAATCCTATAGTAACAGTTTTATCCCTCAGCCACACCCCCACTTTGCAAGCCCTCCTCCCACTGCTCATGGTCGCTAACTCCAAACAAATTGAACGTAAGTCCTCATCGCAGTGCTCAAGGCCCTCAAGACTGCGCCTACCCTCATTTGCCATGGAACCCCAAAATTACACGCTGGGCCAACTTCCTTTCCCTCACTGTTTCCTCCACACTTTCCTCTGATCTATAACTGGCTACAGTTTAGCCTTTAAAATCCAGCCTTAAACTGTGTGTGGTGGCACACAGCTGTAATCCCAGCTACCTGGGAGGCTGAGGCAAGAGGACTAATGATCAAGGCCAGAGTGGACAACTCAGCAAGACCTCATCTCAGAATAAAATAAAGGGGGCTGAGGATGTAACTCAGTGGCAGAGCGCTTGCCTGGTGTGCGAGGCCCCTGGGTCCCATTCCCAGCACTGCAGAGAAAACCCATCCTATCATACATTCATTCATGGAGCAGACACTAAGCCAGCTTTGCCTCAGAGATGTGCCAGATTCAAGAGAGGGTGCAGCAGAACAGGGTTCCAGCCCCACCCTTGGGAACACCCTGACCTAGTAGAAGCAGGCAAACAGCACCCCGTGCTTATCAGCACTCACTCTGTGCCAGACACCATCTTAAGCGTATTATATGTGACTCATATAAGCTCCATGTCAATCCTGTGACAGACAGACACCATCAGTGTTCCCACTTTCCAGATGAGAAAACTGAGGTACAGGGATGTCCAGCTCACCAGGGAGTGGAGAGACACATGCTGAACTGGGTCTGTGCTCCCAACCATTGCATCAAACTGCCCTTTGCAAGACAAGGTGGCAAACGCTATCGGTGGTTACCTAATGATAGACTGTCCTCCCTTGTACCTGCTGCTTAATCCATGAACTCAAATATCTATTGAAAAACCTGCATGATAATCTTGCCCCTGCCCCACTACCAAATAAATTCCCCCCAGGTAGCTTTCTGGATTCAGGATCTAAATATTCTATCCATTTTTACCTGCAGGCGCCATCTTTGCTCCAGCCACTGAATGGACAGGATAAAGAATCCACGGCCTCTGCCACCAGTGGCTCTGTGGTCACCCCCAAGCCAGCTCAATCATTCACATGCAGTTACAGGCACCTGCTATACAGACCAGCAGGGCTAAGCCTTGGCCTGGCCGGCATCCAAGCTGCCCCTGTATTAGCACCCTGGAGTCGGCTCTGGCCTGGCCTGTCCTAGCCTGGCAGGAGACAGGAGTTAAATCGGCCATCACACCACTGTGCAAGGGGTGCTACTTATCACAGAGCCATGCAGGATTCCCACTTCTGCCATCCCAGAGAGCCTGGCACAGAGCAGGTTTAGAAAGAAGCCCCTGGAAATGGACTAAGTCCTTGGGCCCCTTCTGCCCAGAGCACAAGAATTTCTCTGGCTGCCTCACTGGTGGGGGAGCCAGAGCTGGGCAGCCTCCTTTCCAGGAGTCTGAGCTCCAGCCCTGGTAATCTGGCCTCTGCCTGGGCCCACAACCATGTCTTCCTAACGTGGAACCCCAGGGACAAAAAAGGCCTCCAAAAGCATCTCGTGCAGCTGACTTGTGCTATAAGGGGATCAGAGCTTGGAGACCGAGAGGCCGTCCCACAGTGTCCAATCCCGTGAAGTTTTCATTCTGCCAGGGAGAAAGACCACGGACGATGAGGCTTCCTGGTACCCTGGTACCCAAGTAACTGGGTCTGTATGATCTGTGGAGTCCAGTCTTAGGCTCCATATTCCTCTCCAGGCAATCCCCAAGGCATGACATCACATTAAACGCTCTGGGAAGTCCTGCAATAAGGAAGTTCACTGAGCTTTGTTGAACCTACTTGTTGTGCTAAACAACAAATGCGACCAAGGATTTCTGTCCCAGTGACAACTGCATTAGAAAGCCAGCTGAAATGTGGTAAGTGTTTATATTTCTTATGGCTTTTTTTATTTGTTTGTTTTTGCTTGTTGTGGTACTTGGGGTTGAACCCAGGGCCTTTGCCCTAAGCTACATATCTAGCCCTATTTTATTTTTTACTTTGAGACAGGGTCTCACTAAGTTGCCTGTTCTGGGCTCAAACTTGCAGTCCCCCTGCCTCAGCCTCCCAGAGTTCTGTGACTACAGGAATGTATCACCACATCCAGCTATGCTCATTTTTTTAATGGCCTTTTTGCAATTAATTTTCAAAACTTTCCTGTAGGGTAGGCATTAGTATGCCCATTTTGTTGCTGCCGATAGTGAAATTCCGAGAAATCAAAAACTTTTTATCCAAGGTCACAAAGAGAGAGAGAGAACGTGTGCTGGAGCCAGACAGACCCAGTTCCCTCCCTGCACAGCACGACACACGCTCAGCCATGCTGCTGCTGCCCTGCCTCCTACGTCCCACAGGATGACTCTGGAAAACACTGTGGCTGGCAGCCAGCTCCTTTCCTATAAACTACTTCCTTTGGGTTCCAGCAGCTCAGATTCCCTCAGGGTACCCCCTTGCTGTGCACCAGGAAGCCCCAGCGCAGGGCCACCTCTGCAGTAGGAGACAGCACTGACTCACATGCCTCCTGCCCCCAGAAATGGTGGGCCTCAACAACAGACCCCGAGGCCACATACTAGGGTGACAGAGGTCCTGCTGCCCTGATTCCTTCGGACGTCAGCTGGAGGCTCTATTCCACCTAAAGAGATTTATTTTCAGAATTAGTTCCCATTCCCTGAATCTATGGAAAAAGCTCCCGAATCCAAGGGAAAGGAGAGAGCAGGGGCAGGGAGCAGGCCTCAGCCAGAAGGAAGGAGGTGGGTGCCCAGCAGGGACCATCCTGGCATCCTGAATAGTCTGCCCATTGAGCTGCCAGGCCCTGCCTTTCCCAGGCAGCCCAGCCCAGCACAGTGCACCTCCGCAGGCCCCTCCAGGCCTCCCACATTGCTTGGAGATGCTTCTCTCAAAATCCGGCAGCTGATGAGTTCTGCTGGGGGCCTGGACAAAATCACCGGATGCCAAGCGCTGGGTGGCACTTCCACAGGTGAAGGGCACTAGGGGTGGGGCTTTCAGGAACTACCAACGTCTTGTGCAATGTCACCACAGGCTGGGGCTAAAGACAACCTCCCACACCTCTCTCTTCCCTCCCTTCGTGGCTCCCACACTTCACCCTCCTAGCCAGGGCTCAGCTGCAGAAAGCAGCTCACCATGAACTTCTGCACAAGACATGCAGAAAAGCCAAGGGCTGGCTGAAAAGTTGTGACTTACCTAAGATCACACAGCAAGGAAAGAGCAAAACTGGGCTGGGAACAAGTGTTCAGGGCCTGGTTGATGGATGTTAGGCAAATTTGGCTGGTTTCTGTCCCCAAATGGAAGGAAGTTAGGAATAAAGGAGAAAGCAGACACTATACAGGATTGGGAACGAGATGGACTTCAGATTTGGACAACCAGGTTTGGTACCAGATTTCATAATATAGCAGCTGTGTGACCTTAGACAAGTGACTCACCCTCTCTGATCCTTAACTCCCTTATGGGAATTTCAATATTATCTACCTCTTAGATTGCTGCAAAGAATAAATTTATTAGAAGTAAGTTTTAGCACAGTTTAGTGACTCAATATATGACTGCCATGACTCTTATAAATATGAGTAGTAGTATTTGAAATATCCCCAGCCTAAGAGATTTTTTTCAGGGTTCTCCTTTAACCTTCAGCTAGTGCCACTGGATTGGCCACTGTGTCTCCTTAAACACTGACCTTATCTCTGCCTGTATTTAGGGACCAGGGAAATTGGCTGGAGTTTGGACTTCTGAGGACACTGACCTTATTTAATAATTAAGTTGCTCTCAGCAAAGCCCATTCAGAGGGACTCCGCTGGATTCACGGAGGCCTGAAACCCGGCCCTTGCCCACAGGTGCAAGAGAGGTGGCTGGGAACTGACCTCCCAGGGGAAGGACTCAACTCCAGCAGCCGCAGAAGCCCTGTCTCAGGACACAGAAGATGAACCACGTTAGCAGGCAGCCCGAAATGCATGCAGCCAACCAGGGGGCGGGGGAGAATGTAGCAGAGATTCTTGAGGAATCTGGGCTGTTTATTAACACGCCCAACCTCCCCGGTCCTCAGCAAGCTGTGATTAATGTAGTCAGCCCCTCTGAAGATCCCCCCCACCCCGCTTCAGCCCCGCCATTTTTCACGGAGATGGGACAGCTGTCAATCAAACAGCCCACGTCTCCTGATGTTCCACTCAACCGCCACCCTGACAGCTGCGGATGTCCTGGACACCCCACACCTACTCCAGATGTCTACGCTGACTGCAGCAGGCTCAAATTGTAACCAGGCAGTATAACTGAATTTGGACCATTCAATAGGCTTGGAGTAGAAGGCTGGAGTTTAGACCAGTTTGGACCAATCAGCAGGCTCAAATTTATACCAATTACAGGCTTCCGGAGCTACATAAGCAGCGCTCCTCTCACGGTCCTGGGGTTACTAGGAGGGCCCCCCTGGTGTACTCACCCCTGTGCTGCAGCACAAGTTCAAGTAAAGCCTCGCTCTGGTAGTCCTATAAAACTGCTCATTTTTTTCTTAGGTAGTGTGGGCTTGGAAGGTCCTGTAAATCTACTCTGGATTCTTATCTTGAGTAGTGTGGACAGAGCAGTCACTTTAAAAGAAAGAGCAACAAACACTCGGGGTTGTTAGCCCTGGAGCGCTCCAGAGACCAGCAGCCAGTGAAGATCTGCGGCAGAGACCAGCTACCGGCATCGTCCACTGGTGGCATCTGACACTGACTGGTGTCATCAGGGTCAAGAGCAAAAACGCACTTTGCCAATTTATGATTTCCATCTGAATCGAGCAAAGGAATCCTCAAATGACTGGTGACGTGGGTATGTCTTGGAGGATGTCTAGAAGGCTTCTGGCTGGCCAGACCTCGGGATGGAGACCTCCAGACCTCTGCCGGGAGCACCTCAGTCAGTCGGAGCAGCTCCTTCCTCCCCTGCGGGTAACTGCAAAAGTTCTTAACCTCTCTGAGATCGATTCCTCAGTTATAATCAGAGGATGAGAAGAGCTACCTCTTGGGCTCTTGTGAAAACAAAACCAAGTGGTGGTTCCTTAGTTAGTGCTGGCTGGCACAAAGCAGGCTCCCCTCTTTGCTGGGTTCCTCCTGGCTCAGCCACTCAGTTCCTGGGTGAGCTTGGACAAGTCCCATCCACCTCTTGGCCCTCTTTCTCCAAATGTCAAGGGAGAAAGTGATTTCACCAGTGACTGCTAAGAGCTTCTGAAGGCCTGTGATATCCCAACAATATTTATCTTAGGCCTACTACATTCCGGGAACTACAGCTTCAACAGTGAACAGAGCAGTTTAAAACGCTGCCCTGGGAAAACTAAGCCCAGCAAGCTAACACCTAATGCCAAGACCTCAGGGTATGAACACTCTGCCTTCCTGGAGTTCACAGTCTAACTAAACAACAACTATGATCAGCATTATTTGGTTATAATTCCACTTCTTCTTTTGTCTCCTTCCTGGATGCAAAATAGTGATTGTTGCTTTTCTGGGCTCTGATTGTTCAGCATTCTGTCTTAAAGATGATTATATCTTAGCCATGCAGGGCAAAGTCTAACCCATTAGATGTAAATAATAAGGCCTGGCCTAGGGGTGCAGCTTAGTGGTAGACCACTTGCCTAGCATGCTCAAAGCCCCAAGTTCTCTCCTCAGACCACCACTACCACAAAAAAAAGCATAATGTATTGAAACATTATTAATGTATCCCATTAATGTACATAATTTTTATGTACCAGTAAAAAAATAATAAAACCAGGCACTTTGGTACATGCCTATATCCCAGCACTCAGGAGGCTGAGGCAGGAGGATCACTAGAGCCCAACAATTCAAGACCCACCTAGGTAACATAGCAAGGTCCTGTCTCAAAAAAGATAAACAAAACAATAAAAACAGTAAGGCCAGGCCAGTGTTAATATTGGAGCTGTCAGAAGCAAACCCTCTTCACGGGTCCTGATGAGGATGACACACTACAGCAGAGCCTGAAGCATTACTATTAGACACAAACATGAATCCGTTCATGGCCTGCTGGCTCCCGAGCACATTCCCACACACTTCACCTCACTAAGCTGTTGTCCCCGCCCTGGAGGCAGGATGGTCTGTCCAACCCTGAAACCAGCTCCTGCTCTTCCCCGCAACCACCCCACATCTGCTGTAGCCAACTCCTGGCCACCCGGCAGCAGACACAGACTGGACAAGCAGTGTCTTCCCTGGCTGGTCTCCCCATCTTTCAGCAACCGGGTCTCCTCCTTCACAGCAAACCAATTCCCCAGCTCACCCTGCCTGCCGTGTTTCAAGAAAAAGCCCCTCCATGTCTCCCAAGACTGAACAGAAACTTTTTGTTTGTTTGTAAGTACACTTTAGTTCTCTATTTGTACTCAGAAATGTGATCAGAATGAAAAAAAGTAATTTGTAAGGAAATTCTTCTGCGGAGCTCAGACTCACCCACCACTGCTCTGAAAGGGGGACTGTGCAGGAGGAAACAGCCCAGAGAGGTTTGGTAATCTGGCCAGTCACCCAGCACAGGGCAAAGGCATGGGACCTGAGTTGCGCTGCTGACCAGCACGGGCTCCCTGGCCAGGGGAACAGAGGCCGGAGAAGGGCAGCCTCTCACCAAGGGGTCCAGAGGCAGCACAAGCCCCATGATGGGAGGCTGGGCCCTCTAGGTCAGGAGCTCTAAGGTGGGGTCCCAGGCGGTCCAACAGGTGCAGCCAGCTCTGAGAACCCACCAAACTCAAGGCCTTGGCCTGAAGTCACCCCATAGGCCTGCCTCCTGGTCCTCCCCAGGAAAATTACCTGAGGTCTTCAAACTTGCAGGCTTGAGGTCAGTGCTGTGGGTGCTGTGGGGACCCTCTGCCCTTCCTCACTCTGAAGAAATCAAGCTCTTCTGACAGGAGGGGAGTGACCCACATCCCAGGGAAGCCACAGAAGCCCCGGGCAACAGCCCCTCTGGGCTCTCAGCAGGTTGTTCCCTCGGCTTTGGTTCCCCAACTGGGACCACTCCCACCCCTTCTTGGACTATGATCACCTAGATTCCGTCTCTGGGAAGGAGAATCCGGGGCCAGAGGCGGTGCGGCGGGGTGGTGTGGGGCCCTCTTCCCTGCCTATGGGCCTCCAGGACCACCACTCCCTAGACCAGCTCCCTGCAGACTCCCTCACAAATGTGCGGGATCCACTGTTCTTCCTTCACCCCTTCCCCTCCCTCCCTTCTCTCCTCAAGCCACTTCCTCCAGCTCCCTGCTCACGGGGCTCCCCATCGCTCTCCTCCACCTCGTCTCACGCATCCTCAGCTCTGCTCCTCCTTCCGGCCCCTTCTAGCTGTCCTCCGCCCCCGTCACGCTCCCACCCCAGCCACAGGTGCTCCCTGGACGCCGCCTGTCCTAGGCCTCGCCCCACTTCCGCCCCTCAGCTCTAGGCGTTTGGAGCTGGGACCCTCGCTGCGCCCCGGGGGGACCCTCCGCCTCCCGCTCTCGCTGCCCGGCTTACCTGCACCCCAGACACCGCTGGGAGCCGGCTGTGGCTGCCGAGGCCTCCTGGCCGCAGATAAAGGGGCAGCCGGGCCGCAGCCCCGCCCCGAGCTGGGGAGGGCGAGCGGCGCCGCGGGCTCCCGGCCTTGACAGCCTCCTCCGGCCGCGCCCCCCGCGCCCCGGCCGGGCGCAAGCGCGTGCCGCTCCCGCAGGCTGCAGGCTCACCGGCGCCCGGGCTGCGCCTTGGGGCTTCCTGCGGTCGTGGTACTGTTGGGGAGGCCTAGAGAGCAAGTTCCTCGGCTCAGTAGGGCGCTGCGGAGGCTCCAGCTGAGCTTTCCCCTTTCGGGTGGCCGGTGGCGGGTCTCATGGGTTCCAGTTTCTGGGCCACCTCATCATGGTGGGGAACAGCTGTAGCGGGAGACTGGACGGAAGGTCTCAGCCCAGCGCTCAGCACCCGACTGAGCAGCCGTATTGTGGTCCAAATGTGACCTTTCCCTGCTTCAGGGGGCTGCACCCAAAGCTGGGCACGCGGGCTTCTGCAAATTCCCCTCTAAAGCCCTCCTCAGGCAGCCTCCTGGCCAGTGAGTGGTCTGGACCTAAAGCGCTCGCTCCCTAGTGTGGTATCTTCCCCAGAAGGGGCAGCACCTGAAGGGTGAGGAATCTGCACAGTAGATGCTCCCTCAGTAAATACTGGATGGCAGAGTCGCCGATTGCCCCTTCCTCTGGTGTACAAAGACCTAGCACATGCGGAACCAGGCGACACTCTCACCCAGTCCTGGGAGTCCAGGGTGAGACAGACGGAAGGCTGGATGGAGGGGTCCAAGGGGACACTGCTTTGCCCCCAGAAAGCCCCAAGGGAGAAGATGCTTTAGTATGGGGGCACAATGGATTTGAGGCCTGGAGCTACCCGTGCTTGCCATGTGACCCTGGGCAAGTCTCCTTGCTCTCTCTGGGCCTCAGTTTTATAGGGTATGTTTTGGATCTAAAATATCCCCCAAATCTCATGTGTTCAGAGGTGGAGCATTCTAGAAGGTCACTGGATTGTGAGGCTTCTAACTCCATCAGTGATTAATCCGTTGATAGAATCATAATTTGATGGCATTATTGGTAGGTGATGGAAACAGGAGGCAGGGCCCAGTTGAAGGGAGTGGGTCGTGGGGGGGCAAGTGTTGGGGGCTCTGTCCTGTCCCCAGCCCCTACCTCCCTGGCTCTTTCGCTCACTGTCTGCTTCCCGGTCACCCCAAAGTGAACAGCTGCCCTTCTACTATAATGTCTCTGCCTCACCTCAGGTCCACAGCAATGGTCAGCCCAGAGTAGGCTGAAAACTCTAACTGTGAGCCAAAGTTAACCTTTATTCCTTTAAATTGTTTGTCAGGTATTTGGTCATAGCAATGACAAGGTGACTAATACAGCAATGAAGATGATACCACCAACCTGACAGAGTTGTTATTGTTAGGAGGATTAAATAAAACAATAGGCATGAAGGTACTGCAGGGTAATAGAGGAATGTATATTTCAGTCTATATGATAATGAAATTTATAATGTAAAAGCCTGAAATCCATTTCTCCTTCAACAGGTTCAGATGAACCTACAAGAATTAGTAAATCTGGTAGGAGTAGTGGCAGTCACCTGTGGTTCCAGCTGCTTGACAGGCTGAGGCAGGAGCATCACTTGAGCCCAAGAGTTCAAGGGCAGCCTGGGCAACATACTGAGACCCTGTCTCAATAGATGATAGATAGATAGATAGATAGATAGAGTTACTTAACTATTACCTGTGTGTATAGAAAAAGTGGCACAGAAAATCCTCATTTAGAATAGATAAGGTCCAGGAAATCAAAACAAGGGCATTATGGAGAAAATATTCCATATAATAGAATATCGTAGTGAATAAAAACTAACAGCTTGGCTTGGATTTGGCTATCATTTCTGAAACACCAGCTCTGGGCTGTTTTAAAAGCAAGTTAGTAAGCTCTTGCTGTGTGCCAAGCAGTGTGTTAAGCAGTGTGCCAAATGGGTGCTATGACTGCTACTCTTGATCCAGACAACTTTAGGAAGCAGGTGCTACAATTAACCCATTCTACAAATTAGGAAACCGATAGAGTGGTGACACTCATTTAAGCCTCATACATTCCTTTGAAGCAAGTGTGATGACCCCCATTTTATGGCTAGAAAAACTGAGGCCCAGAGAGGAGAAATACTGTATCCCAGCTCCAGATGTATTTAGGCTCTGGCAAGTAAACCAGGAGGTGTGCTAGTGGGAGAGAAGTCACTTAACCGTGAAACTTGGCGGTGGATACTAGAGCTGAATGATGAGTGAAAGTAAGGACAGTGGTCAGTTACGGCGCACTTGCTGTTTGTCAGGCCCTGTGCAAAGTCCCTCACACGTGCTGTAGGCCCATGAGGATGTTCTGTCATTATCTCAGTCTGTAGATGAGGAAACAGGCTTGGGAGGATGCTGGTTGGCTGGTGACAGGCCTGGAACCAAGCCCAGCTCTTATCTGCTGCACAGAGCTGGCATCAAGGAGAGATGGGTGAGACAGGAACATAGCCTCCTCTGCCCTGCTCCACTCCAGCCCCTTTCCCCACCCAGGCAGGGTGAGAATAGCCCTGAGGACCGCTGAGGTCACCTCCCTTCCCTGCCTTCCCACAGCTCAGCCTGGGCCCAGCCGAGGCTGATAACTTGCTGCTCCAGGAAGCCCCCCCCCCATTAATCCTTGTGCTCGGAACCATGGCAGGGGAACCTCTTGGGTAACCACGTGTCATTTGGCTGCCATCCTAGGTCTCAGGCTTAACCTTCAGAGGAACAAGGTTTCCAGCAAGCCTAGATTCCTGGGCAGACCTAACCAAAGTACCCAACAGAAGTCAGCAGGCCTTGGAAGCCAGGCTCTGAGCTGCAGGCCATCAGGAAGGGCTTCGGTGGACTCAGGGTGAGAGAGAAGATTAACATAGGGTGCCTGAACTGCCCCCCACACAAACCCAGTCATCCATCCACTGGAGGCCGCAAAGCAGTGAAGCACACGGGTGTACTGGTATTCTGCCCAGATTCTCATCTTACTTAGCTCTGCCACTCATCAGCTGTGTTACCTTGGGCACATCACATAACCTCTCTGGACATCAAGCTCTTCAACTCAAAAACAGAATCATAGTACCAGTACTTTAGGTTGGCGTGAGGAATGAATAAAATAGCGCGTGTAAGTGCTACAGTGCCTATTGACTGTAAGTGCACAATAAATGCCATGTATTACTTCATTCTTTACTCCCCTACACCACCCCCACTGTGGCCAACAAGTGAGGTGATAAAGGCGTGCTGTTGTTGACCCAGAATTTTGAGGTGTTTTGTTATGTAACATAGTTGAAACCATTCCTGCCTCATACATACGGCAAAGCCAGGATTCAGCTGCAGTGAGTCTGGCTCAGGGCCACAGTCTCAACCATGCACGAGCAATGTGACCAGTTTCAGAGAGAGATTTGTGGCCTTTAGGCCTCTAGGGACAAGTCTCGCAGATGAAGGGGAGGTCACCAAGCCATCAAAAGAGCAAAGAACTTTCTTGGCAGAGGAAACGAGCAGAGGTGTCAGAAGTGGGGCGAGTTTAGGGCACGAGGCTTTGTGCTGAGCGGATGGGGCACAGAGGCGCTGATAGTGGTGGGTGATGTCAGATAGCAGGGGTGGGACTTTATCCCAAGGGTGATGTGGGCCTCGGGTGAGGGGTGCAGACAGAGGGTTCTCTTTGGAAAGAGTGGGGCAGGGTTGGGGGTGCTCCAAGGAGATCAGGTGTCCACGAGGAGGGACTGCATGGCTAGGTGTGACTCTCGCCTGAGACTCACAGGGAGGAAGGTCTGATTGCTGCCATCTGAGGCTACAGCATAGGGGGCTGCAGGCGGGGCTGCATTCCCACGGGGGTGGCCCATGGTGGCATGATATTCCTGGCTGGACCTGGGACACAGGGAAGAGTCAGGCTGAGGTGGCCTTAGATCCAGCCTAAGAAGTGTCACCAGGGGCCACGAGGCCTCAGCCGCAGGCCCCGTGGGATGGCCTCGGTTCAGGGGAGTCATAATAAATAACTGGCTGGTGGAGATGCTTGGCCCTAGACAAGAATCTACAGGTGGTGATCTTGCAGTGACAATCTCCAATGTGCTAGATATGAGTACCCAGGTCTTACTCCCGGGTCTGCCTCAAATTTTGGCCTCAGTAGTGGTGGATGGCATCATGCACGCTGACCCGGCACCTCCCCATCTGCCTACCAGGCAGCCCTTTGCTTTGCTGCCCTGAGGCTCTATGCAAAGCCGTGGGAACAACTGGGCCCTGGCTTGGGCACAGACTACAAGTACAGGCAGCAAATGCCCCAGGGACAGTCCTGCCTGGGAGCTGCTGGAGAGTCCCTGGCTCCTGTCCAAACCGAGGCAACTCACTCGGTCTGGGTGTGGGGTTTCCCGGGATCCAGGCTCCGTTATCCAAAGCAGCACCCTGGGAAACACCTCCAGACTGTTCCTGACTTGGACCCTCGCCCCTCCCTCCTGCATCAGTTCTGGAGGGGCCGGGCCCACAGTGGGTGGTGGGGAGGAGGGGCGAAGGCACAAAGGGCAGAAGTGAGAGGAGGCCATTTCTAGGCCAGGCTCCGGGATGCCAACATCCACTCGCCTCCTGACCTTTGCACTTCTTCTTTCTGCCTGGAACTCCCATTGCCCCCAGATAGACTGATACCTAATTTATGAGGCCCTGTACAAAGTGGAAATGCAGACTCTGCTTCAGAATTGGAGGATTCAAGATAGTGAGAACATTATAAACCAAGGCTGGGGACATTCTAAGTGCAGAGTCCTATGTGACTGACTGCACAGGTCACACTGCCACGAGGCTGGCTCCCCAGCTCTCTGTTTAAATAGCATCTTAATGGAGAGGATTCCTCCTGACACCTATGTGAACTAAGAGAGGTCCCCCCCAACCAGTCACCCTCTCAGAACCCTTCCTGGCCCCATCTTCTCCCAGGACTTAGGACCCTGGGACTGATGGACTTTTCCTAGTGGGATGTGAGCCTCCAGAAGCCGTGCGCTGTGCTGGTCACAGGCGCTTCTCAGGACCAGAATGTCCTAACATCCGGTGGGGAGCTGCTCAGAGATCAGTGGAAGGAAGGAGGACAGATAGGAAGAGAGGGAGAGAGGGAGGGTAGAGGAAGGAAAGAGGGAAGGAGGGAAGAAGAAAAAAAGCTGTTTCTTGACCTAGGCTCAAGAGGAGGAAATCTATGAATAGTTGAAAATTGTGACTCTAACTCTCAAATTTCTAAAAGGAAACTGTTTCATCACTTACGGTGATAGAAAATTAATCAACCAATCAGTTAAATAATATATATCTGAGTGTCAAGTCATGGAAACTGATCATGATTTCAGCGAAGGGACTGGAAGAACCAGCCTGCAGAAAGCGTCTCAACAGGCACTGGGACCAAGTTGGGCGTGGTGGTGTACATCTTTAATCCCAGCACTCAGGAGGTTGAGGCAGGAGGATCATTTTGCTTATGAACAAGAATATTTGCAGGAGGGGCTGGGGATTTAGCTCAGTGGTTAGAGTGCCTGAGGCTCTGAGAAGGCAAAGTATGAAACTGTGAGAGTGAAGCTGAAGTTGCAATGGAGACCACAGGAAGTGGGAGACACCAGAAAGGTGGAGCATTGGCAGAGGACACCTGTAGGCAATGAACAGAGCCTGCCAAGGAAGAGATCACACGGAGCACCCCAGAGTGGGTTCTCTGCGAGCTCTTCGGAGCTCACATCTCACTATTGTGTTCCCCAGGTGCCAGACATGGAGCTACAGACTCAATGTTTGCCTGCTTGCTTTGGTCCTCTTCCTTTCTATTCTATTCCTCCCTTTCGGAATGGGAATGTGCTATTGGGAATGGGAATGTGGCATTACTCTGTGCCCTCGCATCTTGGAAGTAAGTAAATTGCTTTTGGAATTGTTTCGGTTTTTTGGGTGGTGTATGTGTGTGTGTGTTTAGCAGGGGGGATCAAACCCAGAAGCACTCTACTGCTGAGCTATATCACTCAGCCTTTTTATTTTTTATTTTGACAGAGAGTTTCCCAGGTGAGACTCAAACTTGAGATCCTCCTCCCTCAGCCTGTTTTACTGCTGGGATTACAGGCATGTACCTGGCTTGCTTTTAGAATTTCACAGCTAAGAATTTGCCCTGAGTCTCCGAAGACTTTGGACTTGGGCTTTTGAACAACACCAGAAATCTTGAGACTTTGGAGAAGGAATCAGTGTGTTTTCCATTACACACAGGATAGTTCCTTCATGTTATGTAATTATGACCTTGTTATTGACTCTGTTTGGAGATTAAGCATGGTATTAGGAGGTATGTTTGGGTGTCAAGTTGACAAAGGGTGGACTCGTGGTGGTTTCTCTTGATTGTCTACTTGATTGGCTTGAAAGATGCCCAGGAGATTAGTAAAGCACACTTCTAGGTGTATCTGGGTGGGTTGTGGGGGCATGAATTTGGAGACTGTATCTGTCCCCTTGCCCCCTTCCTCTTTGGCTCTCTCCTTTTCACTCTGCTTCATGTCTGCTGTGAAGTAAAGCAGCTTACCTCTCCTACGCCCTCCTACCATGATATTTCTGTCTTGGAGCCAGCCAGCCATGGAGCCAGCCAACCATGGACTGAAACCATAAGCCAAAAGAAACCTCTCCTTTAAATTGTGTATGACAGGTGTCTTGCAGTTAGTTAAAGCAAGCCACAGGGCCACACTAACTTCAAGGTGTGGGGAAGGAAATGCAACAGAAGGATAAATAAATATTGGGCAGCCAATATCAGTGCCAATCACACAGAGCATCTAGTCTATGCCAGGTTTCCTGTTCCATCCTGGAAAAAGACCACTGAGCTACATCTACAACTCATAAGCAATAACTTTTAATAGCTCCAAGACATCCTGTCAATATAATAGAACAGAAGTTCCCAACCCCTGGGCCATGGATTGGAACTATGCCACACAGCAGGAGGTGAGTGAGCTGCCCCCCTTCACTTGCATTACTGCCTGACCTCTGCCTCCTGTCAAATCAGTAGCAACATTAGATTCTCGCAGGAGCATAAGCCCTACTGTAAACCGTGCATGCAAGAGAGCTAGGTTGTACACTCCTTATGAAAATCGAATGGTTGATGATCTGGGGTGGAACTGAGGCAGTGATGCTAGCACTGAAGAGCAGCTGCAAATACAGATTAAATTAGCAGAAAGGTTTTTTTTTTGTTTTTTTGTTTTGTTTTGTTTCTTTTTTGGTGCTGGGGATTGAACTCAGGGCTTTGTGCTTGCAAGGCAAGCACTCTAACCACTGAGCTAAATCCCCAGCCCCTAGCAGACACGTTTGACTGTATGAAGACCATAATAAATCAACTGCTTGCAAATGCATGTCAACCCTGTCAGTGAATGGCAAGTGACAATTAAGCTGAATCTGGTGTCAGGCTTTACAGTGGCAAGCAAGTTCATATACAATTGTACAACTACATCTGGTGGCAGACTTGAAGTCAGGATCCAACACTTACTTTAGTTGGTGTGTGGCCCACCCATTATTTTATTTATCTTTTCCGTCTGTGCCTCTTTCCCACATTGTACACTTGTCTCAGACAGTTTTGGTGAGCCCACAAGCTTACCCTAGCCAGAATAACTAAAAAAATAAATCTCACTGGAGAGCTTTTTTGAAAAGGGGGAAAGACCCAATGATGAGACAGCAGACGACTGTAAGACTACCAACAAAAAATAAAGCTGTAGGGGCTAGGGATTTAGCTCAGTGATTAGAGTGCTTGCTTTGCAAGCACAAGGCCCTGAGTTCGATCCCCGGCACCACAAAAAAAAAAAAAAAAAAAAAAAGCTGTATTTTTTTAAATAAAGCTGTATTTAAAAGAAAATACCAAGTGTTCTACTTAAATTATGGGTTCATTGCAACACGCGATTCACCTTTTTCAAGCCTGCTTTGTATAACATGTGGTCACTGGCTATTGAAAGAAGCCATGAAACCTTCAAAACTGCTTTGCTACGTGAAGACCTACCACCTTGCATTAAAAGAGAAGGCTTTGGAGTTTTTCAAAATAAAAAAACATGAACACAAAAAATAGAAGCATTTTTTGAAGGCCACTACTTCATTAAATGCATCTCCATTGAGCATCATTCTAAGTGGCTAGCCACATAGCTAAAGGTAAGGAGCCCTTTACTATTGGTGAAGAGCCCGGGCTACATAGTGAGTTCAAGGCCACTCTGAACTACAAAGTGAGACCCTGTCTCAAAAACATAAGAAGAAGAAGGAGAAGGAGGGAAGAAGAAAAGAAGAGGAAGAAGAGAAGATATTCTAGGTTTCTGCTGGCCCCAGGATACAGGTACTAATGGGATAGACACTTCTCTGCCCTGTGAGACACATCATCTAATGTGGGGGGGTGGGTAAGAAGTTATATAAATACTGTGAATAAAAACAAGGCAGGAAGCTAGATATGGTGGTACATGCCTGTGGTCCCAGCATTCTGGGAGGCTGAGGAAAGAGAATCCTAAAGAGGAGCCCAGCCTGGGCAAATTAGTCATACCTCAGTTCATGAATGCTTCTGTTCACAAACAATTCAGTGGTATTCATGTGACTAGTCTGGCCTCAGACTAGAAGATGGTAAAGTTGACAATCTTGACTATTTTGAAGAATAAAGGTGCCATCAAAGGAGCCAATGTGGCAAAAGGAGCAATGATGTTAACCAAGCAGAGAACACAAGTGCTGGAAGAGGTGGAAAAACTTTTGTAAGTGTGGTTGAATGAGAAACAGCCGGCAGGTAATAGCATTAGGAAAGCTATGGTCTTGAAAAAGCCAGGAAATTGCACAGTAATTTACTACAAGAAAACCCCCTCTACATGTGCAACAAGTGAAAAATTTAAAGCCAGTGGAGGGTGATTTGATAAATTCCACAAGAGAACTGGCCTCCACAGTGTGGTAAGACATGGTGAGGTTTCCAGTTCCAATAAGGCCTCTGTAGAAGGCTACAAGAAAGAATTTGCAGAATCCATGAAGGCGAAAGGATACATCGCTCAGTAAGTATTCAACTGTGATGAAACAGGGCTCCTCTGGAAGAAGATGCTGAACAGAACCTGTACATCATCGGAAGAAAAGGCACCGCCGAGGCACAAGCCCGTGAAGGACAGTTCGACCCTTTTACTGTGTGCTGAGCTGAAGATTAAGCCTCTCCTGGCGGGCCATTCTCAGACTCCCCCCACATTCAAGGAACAGAACGTGAACAAGGCCAGACTGCCTGACGTGTGGAGGGCCAATTCAAAAGTTTGGATCACAAGGCAGTTGCCCGTGGAATGGCTGCACGAGGTGTTAGCAACTACCATTAAATATCTTTCTGACAACCAGCTGCCTGAAAGATGCCTTCTTCTGAGGGACAAGGTCCCGGCACACCCTCCAGCTTTGGTGGACGATATTGGTGCTGAGTATGACTTCATAAAGGTCAGGTTCCTCTCCCCCAACACGACGCCTCTTCTGCAGCCCACGGACCAGCACGTAACCTGCAACTTCAAGAAGCTGTACACAACGGCGCTCTTCACCAGGTGTTTTAAGGTCACGGAAGAGATGTCCTTGACTCTGAAAGAGTCTGAAAGAGTTCTGGAAGAAACGTTTCAATGTCCCCCACTGCATCAACCTCCTTAACAAAGTCTGCGAGTGTCACGTAACAGACCTTAAACTAATCTTGGAGGAAATTGTGGCCAGAATGTGTCACTGGATGTGACTTTGAAGGGTCCAATGCACAGAGGATATTGTGTCCATGGGCAAGAGTGAGGGTCTGGACATTGATGGTGCAGACATAGAGGAGCTTGTTAAGGATCATAAGGAGGAGCTGACGACGGAAGAACTTATCAAACTCCAGAGTGAGCAGCAGAAAGTGCTTGTTGAGGAGCATTCCAGTGAGGAAGAGGAAGACACGAAGGAGGTTAGCAGTGATGTGATAAAATCCACTATGGAAACGTGGAATGAGTGCCAGGATTTCTTTGAGAAGCACCATCCCACCACAACTATAATGAGCAGAGTGTTGAATCTGATGAACAATAATGTGGTCTCTCGTTTCTGGAGGTTTATGCAGTGCAGGAAAAACAAGTGACATTAGACAGATTTTTCATCAAAATCAACCCTGCAGCTAAGACACAAAGAAGAGAAGGAACCCCTGAAGCTCTCCCCGACGTCCTTCTGGAGGGGGACGCTCCCTCCAAACAGTAACCTCCTCCCCCTCCCACCTTCCTATCCTCCATGCAAGAAGTCACCTCAAGCAGTTAGTTTTCTCTCTGTTTAGACTGTACTTTGTTTCGTATTTTTGTGGTTCAAAGGTACATATTTTTCAGAATGGATTCACCTTATTTACATTGAACCTTATAGGAAAATCTGATTGGGTTCACAACCAAAATCGGTTCATGACCACATTCGTAGGGGTCAGAATGGATTAACCTTAATTTACATCAAAACTTAATGGGAAATTTGATTTGATTTGTGACCAGAATAGTGGAACAAATTAATTTTGTGAACTGAGGTACCACTGTAGCAAGCTCTGTGGTATTTTGAGCTCTCTCAAAATAAAAAAGAAAAATGAAGAAGGCAACTACACGGGCTGATGAGGCAAGGGTATTGCAAGTTCAAGTCCAGCCTGAACAACTTAGCAAAAGCCTGTCTCAAAATAAAAAATAAAAATGGTTGGGAAAGCAGCTCAATGGTAAAGTGCTTGCCTAGCATGTGCAAGGCCCCAGTTTCCATCCTTAGTACCAAAACAACAATGAACAAGATAAAGAAATGAGGTGATGCTAGGAGAAGGAGATGGCTATTTTAGAAGGCTTTTGTCATTCCCCTCCATTAAGGCGAAAGCAGCTTGCTCCCCGAGCGATGGGCTTGTGAGGGACAGGGCCCTCATCTTGGGTAGTACCTCTGATACTTACAAGCTACAAGGTAGGCGTTTCATCCTGTACCTCTTTCATAGATGAATAAACTGAGGCCCAGACCCAGGAAGCAGAACTGGCCGGTATTAGAATCCACATCTGCCTGAGCCCATATCCCTTTTCTTCCTTGCTTATCAAGGATCCTCTTGGTCGGACTGTTCATCAATCTCAAGGTCACTGTTATTAGTAACAGTAGATATTAAGTGCCTAGTGATGGTGATGCAAGTCAGACCAGGCAATCCATGTAGACTGGAGGCCTGGGGATGGGCAAAGGGTAGAGACAGAGAAGAGACAGGGTTGCTCAGCCAAAGCCTATCCCGAGCCCAGGATTGGAATCCAGAAAGTACATCTGGAGAGAAAAAAATCACTAGGTCATCTGCAGCCCAGGGGCTGAGGGACAGGAGGCAGAGGTGCCATTTTTAAGATTAAAACCATAGTTCCAAACTTTGCTGCATCCCCAGGACCTCCTCCACAAAAAAAGTAAACAAAACAAAGAAAACTTTGCTGCAAGTGAAATCACCTAGGATCTTTACAAGATACGGATGCCTGCTAAGTCAGACGTTCTGGAATGGGGCACAACCTGGGCCCTGGGCTTTAAAATGGGTAGCAAGGGGTGCTGCAGGGACAAGGATGTGTGCAAGCAGGTACAGAGGTCTGAGGAGGGGCGCAGTGACTCCGCCTCAGGAAGCATGAGCCTGGAAGACGGAGAGCTCTGTGTGCTGCTGGCCCAGAGCAGGCACTTGGGAAGGGCAGAAGACAGGGAGGGGACAGAAGAGAAAAGGTGAACCCCAAACCCAGGCAGTGCCATGAGTTTGTCTCTTCTCTGTCATTAACTTTCTGTGTGATCTTGGACAAACTGTTTCTCCTCTATAAGTCTCAGTTTCTGCATCTGAAAAGGGAGCAAACTGAACTCGTTGGTGGCCACAGATCCTTTTGGCTCTTTCTTTGGTTCTTGGACATCCCCAACCTAAGCTGATCCGCAAACAACAGAGCAAGCTCTGAGTCTGGGCAGAGGGGCAGGCACAGACATTTGTCAGCTGTCCTGGCCCCTCCCTGGACTCCCCAACCACTCCACTCAGACACTGTGTAGCTGTGGAAATTTCCTCTCAGCCCCTCTAGCCCAGCCCAGGGAACATGATGTCCTTTCAGTCTCTAAGTGGAAATTTCCACTGTCCCCTGACAGCTGGTGGGCGATTCAGCGCCATGGAGCTGGAAACGGACTGAGATCATAGTTATGGGAGGGGATGAGGGACAACTTGGGGTTCTAGGCCACGCAGGGGCAGTCAGCGATCCAGGCACCTTCCTTCAACAAGTCTTTATTAAGCACCTCACCTACTATGGAAGGGGCCCTATTCTGGGTGCCAGGGATAAAGGGGCTAATAGAATAAACACTGACTGCCCTCCTGAAGCTCATCATCTGACAAGGAGGAAGAGAATCCACATGAACACTGTGAATAAAAATGAAGAAGGATAAACAAATAGGAAGTGACGTTGGGAGCAAGGAGGTGGCTATTTTAGAGGTCGTTAGAGATGGCTTTCTGGTTGCCAAGGTGACATCTGATTATCAGAGGAAACAACAGGTATAACGGCCCTGAGGCAGGGGCCTTGGCCCTATGCCCAGTTGAGGGTGGTGGGGAGAGACCCCAAAGAACCTGGCAGCCTGCAGCCACAGTAAGGACTGGATTTTATGTTTAGTGCGATGGGGAGCCCACAGGAGGCTTTTTGGTGGTGGGGTGACACAATCTGAGTTACATTTTATTTACTATCTCACGCCCTAGTGTGAATATTCATCTTCATATCAGATACAGGCTTATACTCAAAGGCTTGTCCCTGTTACGTGACACTGCCATAAATTAGTATACATCTTTTACCAGGACAAGCTGACACTTGAGAATAAACTCGTGATGCCGACGCGATGAAGGCACATCACTTAGAGGCATTTGCGGGGTTCACAGTGGCCCTACTTATCTTCACGTCTGCTGGGAGGGGAGAGAGCCGTGGCACAGACACCACCAACTCAGATTTCTTAGCACTAGGGAGTGGCCCTCTTTGTGTCCTGGCTCAGGGCCCAGGCCGTGATTTCTCCTTACTCCGCCGGCAAACTCAGGGCCTGTGGCGGGGCTCTGACAATATCCTGCTGATACACAGGCCTCCTGGACGGCCCCATCGCGCTTCAGGTCCAAGTGGGTGAGGTTTCAAGACAAGCCACTGGGCTCTAAGCGCAGGAGGGAGGACTGGAGGAGTCACCTGGACATCTTGTCATCTTGTCCCTTTTTCGGCCAGTTTCCTCTCAGCTGTGGGAGTGCAGCTGGATGCTGTTTCTGCCAGGATCTTCCCAAGGTAGCCTCTTACACCACCATCAGCAATGTCCACGGGCTGGTGCAGGCGGTGTGACCCACATGAGTGGACACGTGGTGGGTGGAACCCGGGAGGCCTTAGCAACACTGGTGGTATAAACAGGATGCAGGGAAGGCGCCACCTCAGCTCAGCACACATGGGGACCGTCGAAGGTCTCAGACCAAAAGGTCATCCTGTCTGTTGGGTTAAATTTGGGTGGAACTCCGGGAGACAAAGTGAAGCCTGCGTAGAGTGTACAATGCCAGATTTTTCTGTGTCAGCCATTTCGGTGAAGGTCAGAATGTGCTCTCACTCTGAGCTCAGCACTCATATCTGTCCCATGGTTCTGTGACTTCTGGGACATTATTCCCACTAAGAACAGCTTTGGCTAGCCCAGAACAAGGTTGATGACAATCACGGCAATTTCCTCCACTTTGATGTAACTGACGTGGCAAGTGCAGTGTGCCAGGTCCAGGGTCCCACTGGCTGTCTGTGGGGAACACAGTGTACAGGGGTAAAGACAGACGCCACAGGGCCAGTGTGGAAACTACTGTGAAATCCCCAGCCAGGGATGGGAGTGGCCCAGGCAGGACAGTCATGGAGCAAGATGTGAGGAGGAGCTAGCTGCTGTCCACGTACCTGCCTGACTTGTCCTTCCACTGTCAGCTCATTTAACTGCCCCCTCACCCTAAGGACACATGCACGGAACCCTGTGCTTATCATTCCTTCTTTCACACACACATTCCCCCAGCAAGTATCTGTGGAGTGCCCAGCCGTGTCTGACCAGACCCCGCCCTGCTCTGGGGCATCAGAGGCTCCCTGGTACCCGTCCAACCAAGCACAGACTCCTCGCCCTGCGACTCCCCATCCTCATGTCTCCTTACCCCTCCAGCCGTAGTCCAGCCGCCTCCACACCACCGTCTTGTCTTTCTCAGCCTTCTACCTGCTGCTCCCCGTGTCAGACACATCACTGCTGCTTTTCTTGTTCTGCTTCAACTTCTGCTTCGGATGAGGTGTCAGCTCCTCCAGGTCCCATCCCACCCCCAGTCTGACTTTTTGCCCTTTCCTGTACTTGTATTGGCCCTTCTGATGTGACACTTGCAAATTGCCATCCACCTCCTTGCTTGTGTGTCTCTGTGACTTGACCTACATTCCTATCACTCAGCATGGAGAAAGCTTCTTAAAAAGTGGGATAAATGAATGAAGAGGGTCAGGTTCCTGTTAGGTGCCTGACTACAGAGAAGAACAAGAGGCAGCCCCTGTCCAAAGCAAGGAGGGAGGGCATGTCAGGAAATAGTCTGTCAAACAGGAACAAAAGATGTCAGGAAAAGAGTACCAGCTGAGTGCAGTGGCATTTCTGGAGTCAGAAAGCCCTGGGTTCAACTCCAGTAAACCACCTGTTAGCTGTGTGACTCAGGCTTTCTTCACCTTCTCACAGAGTAGGGACAACAATACCTCCCTTAAAGAGAATGCAAGCCAGTGTTTGGCTCATAGAAAACACTGGACAAGTATGTTGACCATTCTGATTTGCTAACATAATGGGTGGGGGAGAACAGATACACCATACCCTACCCAGTCACCTGATCAGTCATACTTCAATCCCCATCATCTTTTTTTTTTGGTGCTGGGGATCAAACTCAGGGTATTGTGCTTGCAAGGCAAGCACTCTACCACTGAGCTAAATCCCCAGATCCTACCCCGTCTTTGAACCCAATGAAAATGCAATAGCTCAGAGGTCAGGTCTGCCTTCTACCTGCCATCAAAGGGCCAATTCTTTAAGGGCAGGGATTTTTGTCTGTCTATTCACTGCTAAATTCTCAGTAGGTGTCAAACTATCTATCTGTCTATCTATCCTATCTACAGTACAGAGAATCAAGCTCAGGGCCTTCACACTGAGCTACATCACCAGCCATTGTTTTTTATTTTTTATTATCTATCCTATCTACAGTACAGAGAATCAAGCTCAGGGCCTTCACACTGAGCTACATCACCAGCCATTGTTTTTTATTTTTTATTTTGAGACAAAATCTTGCTAAATTGTCCTCAGCCTGTCAAAGTGCTGGGATTACAGGCATGTGCCACCACACCCAGCTGTTTTTTTTCTTTTGGTGCTGGGGATTGAATTTGGGGCCTTACACGTGCTAAGCACGTGCTTTACCATTAAGTCATACCCTTGCTCCCAACACACTTGTTGAGTAAATGACTTAATTCTTGTTTGGCTAACTTGGTGCTTATAGGTAACTCCTTCCCCCATCTTTGGCCTTGAATCCTTCCCCTAAGATCTCAAATTCAACATGACTCCATTAGTTATGACTGCATTCAGCAGCAAACAATAAAAAGCCACAAAACAATGGCTTAAACAAGTAAAAAGATTAATTTTTCTCTCACAACAGAAGGTAGTCAGTAGACAGCCACGCGAGGGTATCAGCTCAGTGATGTCACTAAGGACCCAGGCCCTCTCTGTCCCCTGCTCTAGCCATCATATTAGGTGACTTTTACCTCAGGGCCCCAAGATGGATGCTGTACTTCTAGGAATCATGTTTCCACTCCAGGCAGGGAAAAGAGGGTAGGAAAAGGGAAAAAGGGAAAAGGCGGGGACAGATCAATTCTTAAGAAAAAATTGTCAGACATGTTATAAGGGAGAAGAAAATGGATCATGGGAGAACAGCCAGCAAGTTTTGCCATGATGGCCAAACACAGTTACTTATCTCCAACACCTTCATTTCACAAATGCTTTGGGTCCCAGAAAAGACAAAGACACTCCCCTCCCCCGAGAGCTGGCAGAAGAGTCAAGTGGGAGAGATGTCAGCTGAGGGGACAGATGCTCGGGCAGGCTGGTGCAGTCACCCAGCGGGTGGAATTAACCAGTTTATAGAGGAGGGCATGGATGCCAAGGCCCTGTAGAGTTGCTAGAGCCAGGATTTGAATCCCATTCGATGTGACTCCAAACATGTGTGTCTGGGAATTGCAAGGCCTGTACCTAAGGCCACGACTAACTGTCCATGACCATCAACAAACCCTCTCTTCGGTCTCAGGTTCCTCCTCTAAGCAAGGAGGGTAGGCTCCACCAAGCTGCTGAGGCCCCTGCCTGCTGAAGCCATCGTTCTTGGGACTGGAAACAAATGCCTCCCCCGCTGAGTCAAAAAGGAAGCCCGAAGTCTCTAGACAGACACCCCTCAGCCTCTCATCCCGCCTTCCTGCCCTGGGAATGATAGAAGGGGAGCTGCTGGCCCCTGCACCTGACCCAGGCTGTCCCGTGCCTTGCTGGCCTCCTTCCAGGGCAGTGCCGGGGAGCCTGGGCCTCATCCCACTCCCTTCCCTGGGCCGACCTCAGCAGTTTGGAGAAACGAAGCCAAATGATGCCATTAGGCACTGGGATTAGGTATCTGTTTCCCCCTGAACCTTCAAGACTTTGGGAAAACCTGGGTCAACATTTAAGCTAATGATCGTAAACTAAAAACAAAAGACTTTTATAAAGTTTTTAAAATATACTAAATAGTGGTAATGATTACATAACATTGTGAATGTAATCACGGAACTGTACACTTTAGATGGTTTAAATGGCACATTTATGTATATTTTACTTTTTTTTTTATTATTTTTTGTTTGTTTTTTGAAACAGTCTTGCTATGTAGCCCAGGCTGGCCTCAAACTCACAGCAATCTTCCTGCCTCAGCCTCCTGGGTGCTGGGATTACAGGTGTGTGCCACCACACCTGCCTGCTACGTATATTTTACCATAGCTTTTTAAAAAACAGAACAAACTGAAATTTTAGAGATGCAAAACATTAGTTTTAATACTACTCAATAGATCTTGTAAAACTGTTATGAAAGCTTATTTGGCATCGCTGTAACAGGTCCCAGGTGGGCAGGGGTCCTAGAGGACACCTCGTCAGCCCTGATTCCGGCTGCTGAGAGGCGGACTCCTGCTCTGCACAGCCTCAGGAGACGTTCCAGACGCGCAGGCTCCTGCACCCCGACTCCCCCTAGTGGGCGCTTCCAGGTACTAAGCCAAACGCAAACAACCCAGGCCAGGCACAGCGGTCTGACCTCCCTTCCACCCCATCCCCAGGGCCTTCTGGGCTACATTTATTAAAGTGTCCCCGTCAGTGGTAGAAGGGAGCGGGGTGCGGGCGGGGGATGGGATTCGTGAGCTACGAGCCGGAAGCACAGGATAAAGGTGTGCCATCTTTGCTTCTAAGCCCTGCAACAAACTTGGCCAAGCATTGCCTCCTGCAGGAAGTCACTGCGCCCCTGCTCTGGACCGAGAAGCCCCAGTATGTGTATGTGCCCTCACCTCACAGCCCAGGCCTCCCTGTGTGTGGGGAATGGCTAACGTGGAAAGTTAGAAAGTGGTGGCTGCCCCTGGAGGGGCCAAGGTGTGTGAGGTTGTAGCATGTGCCTTGGTTCTCTGGCACGTCCGAGTTTCACGTCCTGCATCTTCAGCCGGATGTCCCTGTGAGGAGCTCCGTCTGAGCACTGGGAGCCATGGACTTGGGTGGTCGGAGCTCCAGAGCCATCTCTGCAGACCACGGGGGACTGGAGAACGGTGATTCCACTTAGGATGTTGCATCTTGAGCAGAGTGGTCTCTGCCTGGTCGAGCAACAGAAAACACTGGGCTTTTACAAAATTGAGGTATGTGAGCTCCAATTCTGGAAATTTTCCCCCAACGATCTGATGAAATTCCTGAGTCTCCACATTTTGAAAATGTGACCCTGATGCCCAGCTGTTGTCTGGCATATAAGAGATGCCAACGAGTGTTTGGTGACTGCTTAAGTAGAAGGATAGTGTATCTGTGCAAGGAGACACCAGGAGGGCAGCCGGGGAGCTGAGGGAGGAAGATTCACTTTTTCTTAAATAACCTTTTGTACTCATTGGATTTTTGACCTTTTAAAAAGAAATGTTTGTCTAACTGATGGTGTTGCTGTCACCTGAGTCAGGGACTGCAAATTCCAGGCCTCCCTAGGGGCAGGGCAGGTAAAGGCCATAAATGGGTGGGCCAGAGGAAAGGAGACTTGCAGGGAACAAGTTCTACCTCCAGGGGGCAGCAGCCACCCAGCGCCTGCTGATTGCATCTGGGTGGGACTGCACAAGGGCTGTCAGACTTTAGGGTTTTCCAAGACTAAAATCAGATTGGGGGGAGGTGCTGGGGACGGAACTCAGGCTTTGTGCTTGCTAGGCAAGCGCTCTACTACTTGAGCTGAATTCCCAAACCCTAAAATCAGATTTTTACGTGGGGTTGTCAATAATTTTAAATGATTAGGCATGGACCTAATAATGTCTTCCCGGCACACTGACAGCTGCAGGCCATCAGCTTGAGCCTTTGGCTCTCATACAAGGATTCCACTAAGGATCAGGCACTGTTGTGGCTATTCTTAAAGCTAGGGCAGAGCCATCCTTTGTTTCTAGAAATGTGAGATGACCCCCACAGGATCTAATAGGATGAGGACAAAGCAGGTGCCTCAACTGGACCACAGGACTCACCATCCATCCAATGATTTAATTCAGCACATATTTATACAAGTATGTGTAGAAATAAATCAGGCTCACAGCTGGAAGTCCAGTGGTGAATATGTCAGGCATGATCCCTTGCTCTTGGGGACCCTGCATTATAACTGGAGAGACACACTGGAAACAATTTCATAATAATTAAATGAAATACATTTGTGATACATGAGAAGCTGTGGTATAGCATGGAGGTTAAACATTTGGGTTTGATTTGACTACAACTTGCTAGTTATGTCATTTTGGGAGAATCATCTAAGTCTCAGTTGTTTCATTTTTCACCTGTGAAATGGGCAGGATAATCTGAGGGTTGTTTTAGGGATTCAGTGAGATAATGTAAATAATTACTAGCTGCTGCTAGTAAGTACGGAGCTGTGAGAGCAGGACAGGCTTAGTGAAAAGTCCTCAGCACCCAACCCCCATCCCAGGAATACCTGGGCTTTTTGCAAGTGAGGGGGGCAGCAGCCACGGGTGTTGGAAGCCCAGGCCCAGAAGCCCCTGCACCCACAGTCTCAGTCCTCTCACCTGCCGTCTGCTGCCATCTGGGGCATCTGGCTAATTTCCCTCCTTGGATCCAGCTTCAGCAGCCCACTTTTCGTACTAGGATTTGGCTGCTCTTGGCCATGCTGAGAGGCTGTCTTCCCAGCTATGGGCCAGAGCCTCTCCAATGAGGCTGATGTATTTTAGAGCCCATCAAGGATTTAAAAATCTAGGTGCATGTGCAAAACAAGTCAGAAAACATTCTTGCATTCCCTAAGGATGGGATACCAGCTTCCACTGGCAGAGCCCTCACAGCCCAACGGGCACTTAAAACCCTCTATTTTACCTGGGTGAAGAGGCAGGAGCCAAGATTCTTGGCTCACCAGTAATGTTTCTGGGGCATCAAGGTTCAACTCGATCTAAGTTGGTAGAAAAGCTGAGCAAGGGGAAGCAAGCCTACAACAGGAGCTGCTATGGAGGCTGAGGCAAGAAGATCAGGAAACTCCATCTTTTAAAAAAAAAAAAAAAGTTTTTTTAAATAACCAGGAAGAGAATCAGTCTCGAATTTTGAAGAGAACTTCCAGGGCACCTATTCCAACCTTCACACAAAGGGTCAAGTGTCTCTGTAAGAAGCCTGTCCCTGATTTTCTAATTATTCCTAAATGAATAGCATTTACAGTAACAAGTGATTTAAGTCACTGAATTGGCAGTAAGGCAGCCAAACTCTCATCTGGGAACAGATTTACTTGGAAAGGTAAAACATCACTGGAAATCATAATAGTAATACCAAAGAGACAGAAGCACTTTTCCAAGGCATGCTAGAATTAAGACGGTCATGAGTTACCATTTTAAGGAGGTAATGCTGGCTTAATTTAGGGCTTTCAACCTGCTAGCTGAGTCTAATGTGCAGATTTGGGCAGAGGGAATTATTCAGGGCAAGAGAGGGCTGAGCTGCCAGAGTCCTCCTCCTGAAGAGCTCCCTCCCCTTCCAGTCCAGGGCCTGGAGGAAGACTGCCTGGGAGAGTAGATTCCCTTACTAGCTTAGAATGTTGGTCAAGTTGCATCACCTGTCTAAATGTTTTTACTCTGTACAACGGAGATAACAATATATATACTAACAATGCCTGCGTGTAAGTGCTTAATAAACAGTAGCTCTGATTCAGGCACCACCTTTCCCCAGTCAGCTCTGGTTTATTTCTCCTCTGGTTTCCCATGTCCCGGTTCCTCAGTACAGTATTATCAGCCACATCTACCCCTCTAGAGCTCAAAGGCACCCTCCAGCCCAGACCCCTCACCTCACTGCTGTGGCTCCACCAGCCTCCTGTTGTGGTCTCTCCTGCATCCACTCTCCTGTCAAGTCACTTGTCCTCATTTTCTCTTCCTTCAAATAACCTCAAAGGGCTTCCACTAGCTTAGGATAAAGGTGTGAAGTGCCTGCCATGAGTCACATGCTTACTAAGTGTTTACCAGTTTCGTGCTTTGCTAGGGTTTGCACTAGGTCCATCCTTCTCAAAGATCTATTTTAAACCCTTTCTTCTCTGCAAGTTCCCCCGGCCAGCCAAGCCCTCTGTGGTTATTCCTTCCACCAAGCACTATAGCACACTCAGTTAGCTCAACTGTATGTCTACAATACCATCCTCAGCTAAGTGTTACACAACTTTCCTGGCTGTCACATGTAAGCACAGATGTGCTGGGATCCATCTCACCGTCCCATTCCTAGCATACATAGAGTCCAAGCTGGAGCACATTCTCCATGCTGGTTAAATGCTGTTAAGGCCCTCCTTCACAACCTTCCACTGCTCTTTTCCACGGAGGCCAGTCAATCAGAGTAGAAGTATAAAACCTCAGGAAGAAGGGACAAGACTCAGTATCCACTAAAAATGAAAGAAATGGAGTCAGATCCATGGCAACAGCCCACAGCATGCAGTCAGACCACTCTGGCCTCATGACACCAACATATGATGGAAGTGCTACCAAGAGAGGCTGGGCCCCAGAACACCAGGGCTGGGAAAGGACATTCCCCCAGAAGCTCAAGGTGACCATTACATTCCTCCTCCCAACGCATGCACAAAGACATCTGCAATGTAAGTTATTTAACAGACCTACCCCAACCTTCTGTATAACACTGGGCTCAGGATTAAGTGCTTTTCCAAAGGTCAGAGGTAAAATAGAAAAGCTAGGACTTCTAATTTTGTGGGTAAGATACATTTCTTTCAGTTCCCTGTAACATCACAGTCACAAGATATGGGCTTGGGATGTCTTTCTGAGAGTAAATGAACACAAGGTACTAGTCTGTAAATAACTGGGAGGCCCTGCTTCCAGCCCATTTTGATCCTTTTCTTGCTTTCTCCTAAAGTCTATTCCTTTCCCTATACAGAGCTTACTGCCATCTGTAGGACACCCAGTAGCATTACTCCAAATTCCTATCTCAAGGCTGTTTTTGTAATACAGTATTGTGTACCCATCTACTCAGAACTGGTGTCTTAAACATTTTACAGGCCCTAGGCATGGTGGCAGAGTCCTATAATCCCAGCACTCTGGGAGGCTAATGCAGGGGGACCACAAATTCAAGCCCAAACTAGGTGTCTTAGTGAGACCTTGCCTCAAAATTTAAAGGGAGGCCACTGGGGATGTAGCTCAGTACAAAGGTTCAACCCCCAGTTCCATCAAAAAAAAAAAAAAAAGAGGATCCCACAGGAAACATTTCACCCTTGTGAATCATTTACTATGTGGCAAAGATAGGATCCAAGCTGAACACAGCTAAGGAACTGTACCCAACCTGCCTCCTGCCCTTTTTTTTTTTTTTTCCGGTGGTTCCGGGGATCGAACTCAGGCCCTTGTGCTTACAAGGCAAGCACTCTAATCACTGAGCTAAATCCCCAGATCCCTCCCGCCCTTTTTTGACACTGTTCAGAATCTATTACTGTATTAAACTACATCTTGTTTCTTCTAGCTCCACTCCTATGATCATCTTAGTGTGACTATAAATCAATTCAAGGCACCCCAAAGCTACATAATCGTTTCCAACTCACAGACTATAAACAGTGATCTTGATTCATTACTATTTCATTGGAAATAGTAATCATTATACAGCAGTGATGGTGAACCTTTTAGAGCTTTCAATGATACAAACAGCCTGCTGTGGCATGTGTGCTGTAGGTTCGCCGCCACTGTTACAGTGTTAAATATAAACTGAACAGTTCTAAGTGTGCTCTCCCTCTACACAGACCACACTCAATTCTAATGCAGGAGGTAAGTTATTACTATTCTCACAAATAAATTTGTTTAAACTCAAATAAAGATCTAGCCAGAGCTGCAGAAGCACATCTGTTAGGAATACATACCCCCACTATAATATTAACAGTCCTCCTATAAGCCTTCTTTTGCTATAGGTGCTTGGCTTCCAGTTTTTATACAGATGTCTGAGAGGCAAGTAATTCTGTGTCATTAAAGCTATTTCTCACACTGCCAGAGGCTTTCCCCGAATTGAGAGGCAGTGCCCTGACAACAGTGCGTATCATGGCCTCTGAATACAAGACTAAGTGTCTGCCTACTTCAACCACCCAAGTCAAATGCTACTCCAGAAAAAAACTAAAGTTCTCTTTCATCTTTTCATAGGAATTGCTAAAGCAGCACAAAAAAATTTTATTAGCATTCCAACTCGAGTCTCATCCTTCTATGGAAGGCTAGTATTAGGTTGCACTATCACCCCGAACTGTAATATTAAGCACACAAACAAATATCCTAAGATCTTAAGATTCCCTCTAAATTGTTCTCTAGAAAAACCATTTGTGCCTTTAATCAGCCTTTTTAAAAGGGACACAGAAACAAAAAACTGCTTGTTTGCAAATAAACATCTGAAAGAATATAGTAACAGCTGATCTGGGCCAAGACATCAACACAAAGTGTTGATTGTGGAAGAAGACAATGCAAACAACTCTGGAGCAAGAAACCCAGGGCAGAGAATTTGCAGTAATGTGCATGCTGAGTGTTTCCACCAGCCCAAAGGCTCCATCTGGAACAAATAAACTACGAGATCTCTATAACTTGCCAATTTATTACCTGGACAGAAAAAAGTCACTGCCACCAACAGCACTGTGCAGTTTTATTAACCATTCAAGTACAGTAGCATCTGGTAAGATTGGGACAGAATCGGGATTGAAAAATGAACAGATATTTGGGATCTAACAATTTGAAAGAAGCCACTACATACTCTTTTCACAAACATATTTTCACAGAGCCAATACAGTACTAGCCATTAACCCAGTACATCAAGTGTACTGAAGTAGAAAAGATGCAACAAGAAAAATAGCTACATTAGAAAGACCAACACTTTAGAAAAAGAGTAAAACACTTTTAGTTTCTCCCCTTTAGCCCCTAAAACAACATCTTACAGTTTGGATCTACCTATACAGTCCTACATCAGCTTCTAGAATATTTGTCAGGAGGGAAAAAATAAAATGACACTGGCCAGTACAGTCTTTGGATACTTAGGAAGGGGAGGGGGAGAAAGTCAGTTCTCAGAACAAATTAGTCAGCTTCAGTTTCATCAGCAGGATCTTTGGATTCTTTGTTCTTCCGCACTTCTTCAATATGTTTATCCTGTAAAGAAATCGTACATTACTATCATGAGTCAAATAAAAAAACCTGGGGGCTGGGGATTTAGCTCAGTGATTAAAGTGCTTGCCTTGCAAGCATAAGGCCCTGAGTTCGATCCCCGGCACCACAAAAAAAATAAAAATAAAAAAAAAATAAAATAAAATAAAAAAGCCTGTCAGACCATACTACTCCCTGAAAAAGAGGGCCAACACAGCCTCAGCACAGGTCTTAAGCCCGTAGGAATCACAAAATGAGAGTTCTAAGATATCACCTTCAAACCTCCTGAATCATGTATGGAATCTAACGACCATGCCTCCTACTGCTCTTCCAAGGAATTTGCAATTATGTTGGAAATCACTCAATATTCCACCTTTTTTTTCTTCCTCTGTGGTGTTGGGGTGTAAACCCAAGGCTTCACGCATGGTGAGCAAACACTTAACAGCTGACCTACGTACATTCCTTATCTTCAATATTCTATTTTCAAAATAAGATTTATTTAATGAGTTAAGTCCCAAAATGGATGACAGACAGACATTTAACACCTTTTATCAGTGGCAATTAGTTCAAGTCAACTCGTTGGTATTCCAAACTTCTAGTTCTTAACTCTCCTACAAAGCAAGAAACCAACCTTCTCTCGCAAACGCTCCAGTTTGGCAGCCATTTGTGCCTCTCGGTTCTCTTTGTTAGCTTCCATTTTGTGGGTCAGTTTCTCTTCCGCCATTTTACTGAAGTTGTTGTTCTCTTCTATTGCTTTTTGAAGCACTTCTTTCTCATGCTCTCGTTTCTCAGCAAGCTGCTTCAAGACTTCAGCTTCATGGGACTAGAAAAAAGTTTAACAGGCTAGGCTCTCTCTGAGTGTCTTTAACATTAATTAAATTACAATAGAAATTACTTATCAGGGGGATTGAAGAGGCAGAAAATAGGATCCCTTGAAATACTTAGAACCTGAATTAGCGCTATCATAAAATACTGTGAAAATCGTCTTCTTTTTCCAGCACTTCTATTTACTTTAGGACACTGCTCATACTTGTTCAGAGAAAATAACTTTGGCCAGTTATTTAAGGCAATCCTTTTAAGGTTTGTTGTTTAATGGTATCAAAATGAGTTGAGTAATATATACTCGGGAATGGTACTTCACTGTAAGAAATTTTGGTGCTTAACTTGAAAAGCTACCCAGAGAAACTAGCTTGCTATAAGAATTTTAGTCATAACTGATAAACATTCCGAAGTGTTTGGAGGCATCGACTTGTAGGTTGTAACAGAGCAGTTGGCACTGGTTCTATTCATTCTCTTTTGCAATACCCTAGTCAAGAGTTTCACTATATTTAGCAGTTACTATGTAAAATAGGCTAGTGATCACCAGGGCCAAGGGTGATTCCTAAAACTCTTCTGTTGCAGCCTGCAGCTGGACTGCTTCCTTCTATTCCTACTCCATGAACTCAAAACTATGTGAAAGATCAGGAAAAAGAAGACACACCAGCATGAACAGTGTCACTCTTACTGGGGGGAATGATCCACAGTACTGGCAATGGGTCAGTGCATACCCATAGCACGCAGCACTGAAAGGTACATGACACATGCTGCAGCAGCTCAAAATGGGGTGTGTGCAAGTACACGTGCACTAGCTTTCAAACTGCAGTAGCTGTCTGGTCTGGGTTGGGTTATTACTTCATCTTTTTTCTGTTGTTCTTGGGGATAGAACCCGGGCCTCGGTAGGCCAAGCACTCTATTACTGAGCCACATTCCAGTCATACTTCACTTTTTGTGCCCTAGTTTCCCTAACTTTAAAAATAAACCCACCCATCCCAATCACAGCTGTTGGGAAAGGGGAGACTAAATGAGAATTTATGTTAAGTTCTTAATGAATAGATTAATGCTGAATGGAAAGAAACACTCCAAAATATTAATAGTGGTCATTTCTGGGAAGCAGGATAATGGATACTCTTAATTCCCAGTTATAAACTTGTTTTCCAATTTTTTATAATTATACTATAGGGGCTGGGGACTTAGCTCAGTGGTAGAGAGCTTGCCTAGCAAGCCCTGAGTTCAATCCCCAGCACTCTCCCTGAGTTCGATCCCCAGCAGTCTCCCCAAAAAATTATATTACTATATGTTGATTTATTGGAAAGATGGCTTTTTAAAGAGGGCTACTTTATAACCGGTTAGATAAAAAACTACCACAGTATATCAGTTGAACAATACAATCACACTGCTAGCAATTTAAAATGTTTTTGTTGTACAGCTCTCAAAAAACTAAAAAGACAAAGAATCATCTGCCTACAAATGTTCTATTTTTCAAAGAGGAAGTAGAATGAGCTTGGTTTAAGACAGACCTGGGCTTGAATTCTTGGCTACGACGCTTACTAGCTATATGACTTCAGGAAAATGACTTCACATTCCTAAGACTATTTTCTAATTTCCATTATCTGAAACAACTCCTACCCCATTGTCACTGTATTAAAGGAGAAAAATATAAGTAAGGAGCTGACACATAACAGGAGCTCAATAAATAATGACTCATTTTATTGCAGCCACTGACATTCAAAATTTTCATAGTAATAATCACAGTGTATGACAATTCTGTTTTCTTCCAGTTATGGAAATAAAACCAACTGGTCCCATTACATAACAAATATCCCATTTGCTGTGAATTGTTATGTTTACCTTGCGCCTTTCTTCTGCAGCTTCTAATTTCTTCTGAATTTCCTCCAGGGAAAGATCCTTCTTCTTTGGAGGGGAAAGGGGGAAATCTGGGACGGATTCTTTTGACCGAGGGCTGAGAATCAGCTCAAAAGCCTGGCCTGAAGCACGCTTCTCCAGTTCTTTCACCTGAATATCTGGAGTTGATCATATTTATAATTCAGAAAAATGGGCCTCTTCTACTCCAATAAGTAGTTTTGTAATTTTCTAAAGCCAGGTCAATTTAATGAATGGAATTAGGGCTGAAGATGTATTTGCAGGCAAAAAAATAACTAAATAGTACCTCCCAGAAAAACAAAGCTCAAAATTTTTGGATTAATAAGTATCATTCTGAGAAATCACTATTTAACAATCATTTTAATAATTAAAAAAGAGGTACAAACGCTACAATTTTGCTTTGGACTGAGCCAAATTATCTAATCATGAAATAACTGAGCTCTCAGTAGTCAAGTGATAGCAATTTATTAATTCTCCTAGTCATAAAACAGGCTTTGATAACACTAAAACACAAAAACCAAAATAAAAGCTTAAGACCTGAGCCACCTCCTATTCTAAAATCATAAGCCCATCACAATATCAGCTTCTCTAAATAGATTACCTACCAGAAGAAGCCATGGTGAATAGAAGACAAGAGATTGGCAGTGTATTCTACACAATCCACTGGTAAGGAAAGCCCTGAAAATGATTTTCAAGAGCACGCAATCAATTTCTTTGCATTTCTGTATGTCATCAAGACAAAGGGATTTCAAATCACAGCACATGAATCAAAGTCAGAAAGATCACTACATGGAAATAAAGACATCATTAACCTGGAAAGAAAATTATCAATGTTTCTTTAAAAATTATGAAACATACTGGGAAATCCTAAGAGTAACAGTGGTTCCAGAAAATAAAGTTAACTAAACTTGCTTGTTCAAAAAACACCCGGGTTTTTAAAATTAAAGGAGGTTGTCAAAAGGCTGAAGGATGTTTTTCAGTCCATAAGCCAATTTTTTCTTCCAAATCATGAAAAGATATTCCAGATTCAACAGTGAGATCGGAGCCATCTTAATACAGTACTGCCTACAACTCATTGTGCAAATGAAACACCCACCCTTGCTTTGTCTGCGTCTGCCATGGTGGATAACAAAACGCCCAACCTAATATTAACCAATAATGTTCAACTCCTATTGTTCTTGGAGTTTAAGCTCTTTGCCCAACAGCGGGCACAATTAAATTTTAGGAAACTCTAGGTTTTAAATGATATTTGCTCCCTTCTGTCATAAAAAATCTGATATCCCTTGTCGATTTTTTTTAAAGATCATGACTCTTGGAAACCCCAGGCTAGTACCGAAAACGTAGGCCTACAGCGTCCCAACAGCTGGAAACTGAAATCTGCGGCAGCCAGAACATCCAGTCCCAGCAGAACCTGAGCCACAGCACCCGACCCGGGATGTGTGGGCGTGGCCCTGGCCCAGGCGAGCCGAGAGGGCAAGCGCCCCCGGCCAATCAGAGCACGCCCTGCGGTCCACCCTGGGCCCCGCCCTCTTCCTCCCCGCGCCTTTTCGAATCTCGGCGAACTCAACACCCCGGAGCCCGCGCGTGGGAAGGGGAGGGAGGGGCGGGGCTAACGGTCCTATCCGGGTAACTTCATCCCTCCCGGGCTCGCCGCACAGTGACACCCCCCCTCCCGCCAAAAACACTTCGAGGCTGCGGCCCCCCGCGCCGCAACTCGGCGGGGTGGGCAGCCGTAGGAATAGACAGCCGGGAGGCCCCGCCGTCACCTCCAAGCCTCCTCCTGCCGTCTCCACCACCAACCTGTCGCACGCCCCCCCCCCCAGCTGTCCGCACCCGGCACCGGGGTAGCGCCAGTCCTCGTGGGCACCACCCCTCGGCCACGGGCGAGGGCAACGGCGGGGTGGGGCGGCCCGCAGCTCGGTCCGAGGACCGCTACTCCCCGACACGCGCCTCGCCCCTTCAGACAATGGGGACCTCGGAAAAACCGAGTCAGCCGGGCCAGGGAGGGCAGGAGGGAGGCCGGCAGAACGGGGACCCACGCCCCTTATTGTCTCAGCGGCACCCCGGGGCTCACGTCTCGAGCTAGCCCAGCTGGCCGCGCCCCTTCCCCAACGACAGCAGCGCCCCTAGGGAGCGGGGACAAAGCCGAGGCTCCGCCCGAGCCACACACAAAGCGAAACGACCCCCGCCCGCCAGCCCCTCGGGGACCCGCGGCCCCGCCTGTCGCTCTCCACAGGGGGCTGTTACCACAGCCCCGCCCGACCCCTCCCGCCCGTCGCGTCCCTCTCGCAGTACCCCGTCCGCCGCCGCCGTCGTCTCTGCAAGCCCCACACCCACCTGCTCGGTCCGAGCCGCCTGGCCACACTCTGAGCACCAACAGACCTGGGCGCGCACAAAAGCGCCAAACAGCGACACGTGACCTCCCTGCGGGGCTCCGCATTGGCTGAGCGCGGCGGCACGTGCCGGCCCCTCCCCCGCCTGAGCGAGCCCCGCCCCCCGCCCCCCGCGCACCTCGGGAAGTGTAGTCTGCGCCGGCGGGGCGGGAGGACAATGCGAGGGGTGGGGACTCTCGGGAGGGTCTACCTTGTGTGAGCCGGGCCTGCGACCGGGACTCCCCGCGGAAGAGGGCGTTACCCCGACCCCAGGACCGAGGGGAACAGGCTCTCTATCTCTGGAAAAAGGGCGGCGGACGGAGCGGGCCGAGGGTCCTGCACCAGCTCTTACACCTTGGCTGCTTGGGCTCTTCCTTTGCGCAGCCAAGTGCCTCAAGGGCAGCGCTCGACAGAGCAGTGCCCCTTCTGGTGCGCCACCCTGCACAGTCGCCTAAAACGCCGGACACTGCCACTCCACTCCCCTGCGTGGCCCCCTAACCCCTGCTCCGGTGCCTTACCACGGACGCTCGCGTGTCACCTGTATTATGACATGACATCATCGTAGTCCCGAAACCCACTCGGTGCTAACGGGCCATGGGCGTGGCCCTTCGTTCGCTATGTGCTTCCCCATACCATCCGCAGCTTCCCGAGCTGGTGACCGAGGGACCTGTGCAAGAAAGCGATGGGCTCTAGAATTTGATGTCCTCTGGTCTAGTAAAGCCACTCGGCTTAAACGTAGACTGCATCTGCTCTGCCAAGTCTTTGCCCATGGTAGGAAGAGCAATAGCAGTTCTAGATACACAGACTGCAGCTAAGTGTTGCTTTTGTTCTTGGAGCACGTGCTCCCCAGAGCAGTGCTGGGCACTTTTTAAGAATCAAAACAAAAGGAGCCACAAGGTCACTGTTTCCTCTGGCCTGGATAGATCAAAACCACAGCACAGACATAAAGGAAATTGGTCAGACTCTGGCTGTTTTAGAATGACTGGCCTCTCTTTCCCCACAAAATGAGGAAAAAATAAATGTCAATGAGTCTCAGACCAGATCCCTTCTCCCCCTACTCCCCTGACAAGGCTGTGTCCTTGGGTGGTGGTCATTACCTCAGGGCACCTGCTTTGGGATCTTTACTATGCCAAAAGGGACACCTTCATATTATTAATGGGCTTGGTCTCCCCAAACCAAGAAACACATATGACCAACTGTCTGGAACAACAGTCCTAATTTAAAAAGACTCCTACGTCTAGTTAGTCACTAGGGATGTGACAGAGATAAAACACAATTAATTGGTGCCCAGGACTATGAAAACTGGATCATACAGACAGCAAACACCACATAAAGCAAACAATTAGCGATACGCTGTTGCCTGAAATATGCTTGTTGCGGCATTTTCTCCAACAATCGCCTTTGTATGGGGTCGGCCTCCCCCATCCAATCTAAGTGGCTTCTGGTTAGCATGTGAGCAGGACCATAAATGATTCAGATTTTGAGCCCTGAAAGGCCTCTGCCCACCTCCCTGTCCGCCTTTCTTTCTGTCTATGCCTCTGTCTTTCTGTCTGTCTGTCTCTCTCTCCCTTTCTTCCTCTCTCCCTCTGAAACTTAGCCTCGGAACAGCCAGGTGCACCCATCTGTCAGTTTTCTAGGCGGAAGCACAGAAATCATTGAAAAGCCAGAAAGGAGTAGGGATTAGACCTTGCTGAAAAGTGACAAGCAGGCAACACAAATGAGTAAGGACCCTGAGGCCAAAAGGTCTGTGGCCCCCTGAACCAGCCTTTTACCTTGAAGTCTTTGTACTTGATCAGGAGGTTTGCATAGGAAAGGTCCCACCCATTTGATTTTTTTCAAATATAAAAAATTGTCACCCCCAAATCTCACATTTCTGACTATTAATGTTGTGACAGAAAAAAATTAATCTTTCAAAACACTGATTATTTTAAAGCACTTACACTATTACCCCCCCCCACCTTTTTTTTCCCCTCTCCCTAGAGCAGATGTCTATTTCCATGGAAACCACGGCTAGGAACCGTAGATGTTAGAACTCATGTAGATTTTTAATCTTTTTAGCCATGCTACTTGGCTTCTGGGTTTGTTAGATGCTGGATTCTGCCAGTCTCTGTGATAAGGGTTGCCTGAGATCCTGCTTGGAGACAGTGGGGGATGGGACGAGGTTTCTCCTAGAATGATCCTGTGAGTAAGATACTTGTGAGGTGGAATAATTCCTTTTCTTAGGCCACATCTATTCTATTGTTAAGTCTTATGGGTGTTCTTATATGGTTCCCGGAATAGCTTTGAAACTGTAAGGAGCGAAAACAGCATTGCTGCCACTTTGGAGAGGGACAAGATCTCTCTTCTGGAAGGTTTCCTAAAACTAACTTCAAGATCCACTCCCTCTTGAAGAGGCAGCAAGGAGTTAATGTTCCCATCTTGGAGCTGCCGATCTTTGCCCATGAGAATTATTTTTGATTTCACTCAGATGATTTGGTTGGATTGTTACGAAGCTGGCTGTGACTGTGGATTAGCGCAAAGTGAAATCGAGATATGGCAGCCGTCCAGCTTATTTGATCTGTGTAGACAGCTAAAGGAGGGCACTTCAGGCTTCAAAGCCCAGGAGGGATGTCTACACTGATGAACCGTGCGGGGCTGTTGTCAGATCTCCTGTATTCCCAGAGAGACGGCAGCCTTTGTTCATTGTTGGCTCTGAGGCTGCAAGGGTTGTCTCCCACATAGGCGCCACGGAGTTTCACTGCTGCTCACAGGGACTGTCCTTGGCCAAAGGGTGTCATGGGAGATTTTTTCTCATTGTCCCCAGCCTCTCTGTTCCCTTTGTCCCTTCATTCTCAGGATCTGTGCTCTAACCTTCCCTTCCCTGTTCAAAACCTATCTGCAAAACTGTTATTTCACACATCTATCTCCCTTACTAGACCACTGGGTCCTCAAGGGCCAGACCACTATCCTTGTCTTGGTGTCCTGAGTACCCAGGATGGGGCCTGCCCCAGGATGGGAGCCTGAATGTTCTGGGCCTGTCCCACAGTGCTTCTTACATTGACGTTCTGAACACTTGTGAACTAGCATTGCTAGAGCAGTTTCTTGATTGCTATAGACTATTGAATGAATATCCTTTGGCATGAATTGTAGTCATTGGATTAACTCTTCCCATAGGTTCTTATTTTTTTCTTTTTTTTGGTGCTGGGCATCAAACTCAGGACCTTGTGCTTGTGAGGCAAGCACTGTAACCACTGAGCTAAATCCCCAGCCCCATAGGTTCTGTTATTTATTTATATTTAAATTTAATTTTTTGAGGTACAGTACTAGGGATCGAACCCAGGGCCTCATGAATGCTAGGCAAGCATTCTACCTCTGTTAGGAAAAAGTGAAGGTAGGTGAGCTCCACTGAAGACAGACTTTAATGGTGTCAAAACCCAAGAGGGATCGTTTGGCACTAGACCACAATGATACTGTCTCTTACAACCTCTGAGCTATGCTGACACTCTATTTTATTTTATTTTTTGGTGCCGGAAATTGAACCCAGGTCCTTCAGCATGCTAAGCACATGCTTTACTATTAAGTTACACCCCAACATCCCAGTAGGGTATTTATAAAATCTAATCAACTTAACATTTTGGATAGATTCACTTGGTTTAAAAATAAAATATGAAAGTTCCTCCTCTCTTCTCTATCTGCCTATTTCTCTTCCCACCCCTCCCTCACCCCTCCCGCAATTCCCTGTATATTCCTGAGTTTCTTCACGCGCAAACGAGTAAATCGGTAGATATGCTTTATTTTTATTTATTTGCAAAACTGGGGATTGAATACAGGACCTCCTGCATACCATGCAAGCTTTCTACCATGAAGCTACAGCCCCAGCCCATAGATATGTATTCTGTCCCCCCTTTTTTACACAAGTGGTAGCCTGCTATAACTGTTCTGCGCTTAGCAGTTTTCACTTAACAATATATGTCAGGGGTCTTTTCCCTGTTCACACGCTGAGCTTGTCTCTGAGCTGGTGTCCACAGTATGAGTGTTCTATGACCTAGCTAATCAGTGCTCTATCCATAGCTCTTAGTTTATTCCCAACTATTTACTATTTCAAACAGTGCTGTAACAAATGACCTCATACATATGGCATTTCCCATGTGAATAAGCAAATCTACAAGATATATTCCTAGAAGTGGTATTGCAAGGCCAAAGGACAAACACATTTATAGTTTGAAGAGTGCCAAATTGCCTTCCTCAGGAGTTGTACCAATTCAACACTCACCATGTGGTGTTTTAATTTATTATCTCAATTCATTCCAAAGTGGTTTGAAAGGCTTTGTCTCTACAAATTTCAGGTATTAGGGAAGAGCAGGAGAAGGACCAGAGATCCCAGGAAAGATGTGGCTGTCAATTCTGTGTGTGTTAGTAACTTGCCAAGCAGTGGCTGATCTCAAACCAGCACTGATGCCTGCACTGTAGAACTTGTCTCAGTCACTCTTGTAGTGGAAGTGGCCACAGGTGGCACTGGGAAGGGGGAAGCTTTTTGAAGGCTTTTTTTCGTCGCTGCCTCCCACTTCCCTTGCCCTGACCCCTGGTAGAATACCTGGCATAAATCTTATTTAATTTGGTTCAGTACTGAAGACTGAACCCAGAGCCTTTCCACTGAGCTACATTCCTAGCCCTTTTTTAAAAATTTGAGCTGGGATTTTAGAGTGGTTAGAGTGCTTGCCTAGTAAGTGCAAGGCCCTGAGTTTGATCCGTGGCACCAAAAAAAAAAAAAAAAAAAAAAATTGACACAGGGTCTTGCTAAATTGCCAAATTACTTTCTTTATTGCTTTCCAGGCTGGGTTTGAATTTGTGATCCTCCTGTCTCAGCCTCCCAGAATGCTGGGATTATAGATGTGTGCCACCTTTGGGGCCACTGCAATTAATTCTAAGATGTGTTTTCCCCCCATACTTTTTTTTTAACCCTTGAAATCAGTTGGACCTTATGGTTGCTAAATAACATGTCTTAATTATTTTGACAGCATTTTTCTTAGTGGTACATAAAATAATGGTCTGACTTGAAATCAGTGGCATTTTCAAGTCAACAAACTGGAAAACTATACATATTACATGTAAATATGTGAGTAGAGGACTGGAGATTTAGCTCAGTGTTTAAAGTGCTTGCCTTGCAAGCCCATGTAACAACATGGGGGTAAATGTTTGCTGCAGCCTTGCTTGGACTTATTGTCTTAGGGCTCGATTCTTGGGGAAGGAGACAAGACACCACTCACAAAGACCAATTAAGTCATTTAATAGCAATAAAGAAAGTAAGAGAAAAGGGGAAACTAGGAAATCAAACCACCAATCCATTGTTTCTATCACTGGCAATCCACAGAACAGTAGTAGTTCAAGCAGAGATCTTGATATTTGCTAACAGAAGCAGCAGCCACGTGGGATGCAAGAAGAAAACAGCAGCAGTGGAGGCACAACCAACAGCAGCCCCCACCGGCGCACGGGACATCCAGCAGCCTCAAGGGCGCTAAAGACAAAAGAAGAAGAAGAAGGAGGGAGAGAGAGAGAGAGAGAGAGACCTGGGTGCTGCACCCATATTTATCTATGTTCTGACAGAGGAATGTCCCCCTCTGGGAAGTGGGTATGCACGACTTTACCTCAGGCATGCACCCTGGGTCTGGTTAGGAGCCGGGATGTCGCCAGAGTGCATATCACAGTAAATTCTTTGTTGATGGTAAAATATTCCTGCAAGGTTAGTCAGACCTTGGAAGAACAGGCGTACACTGGGAAGGTTAGACCTTTATCAGATCACAGGCATTCGAAACAACTCTCAATAACCGTATAATAAATCTTACAGCACAAGGCTCTGAGTTCAATCCCTAGCAGCTTAAAAAAAAAAAAAAAAAGTGAGCAGAATGGGGCCAGAATGGGGCCACTGCCCCAACCAGTCTTCTCAGTTTATGTTAACCTTCAGCCGTTATGGAAAGCTGTACCTCCTTCTAATGATTCCTTCTATGGAATGATTCTTGGTTCCCATCTCTCTGCTGAACTCTAATACCATATTTCCAACTGCCCAAGAGATAGCTCCTCATGGAGCCTCAAGCCCAAGATGATATACATTAAACTAACATGTTCCCACCAACCAATGTCTGGCTTTTCCCCACTCGGCTAGTGCCTCTGCTAGACTCTAGTCCTCCAGGTGTAAAAACTTCGCAGAGACTCAATTCTTCTCTCTTTGTTACTTGAAGCCTCCAATTGTGGAAAGTTAGCATTTTCTAGAAAAATGGAAAATTTTAAGTAGGGTATGGTGGTACACATCTGTAATCTCAAATCCCAGCATTCTGGGAGATTGAGGCAGGAGGATCAAATGTTCAAGCCCAGCCCAGGTCACTTAGCAACAAGGTGAGAACCTGTCTCAAAACAAATAAATAAAAACACCTAGGGATGTAGCTCAGTGAAAAGAACCAAAGGCCCTGAATTCAATCACCAGTACAGAAAAAAAAAAAAGAAAAAAGAAAATTTAAAGTAACAGTTAACATACTTATACAATGGTTACCACACAGCTGCACTGGTCAAAACACTCCACAGCAGAATTACTGAGAGTTCGAGGCCAGCCTGGGCTACATAGTCAGCTCAAGGCCAACCTGAACAACATAGCAAAACCCTGTCTCAAAAAAACAAAAAACAAACCGTGACTTTCTAGGCCATTATGGATATAGAGGGGTAGAACATATACATTTTTAAGAATTAGTTTGTTAGCTTGATCTGTAACTGAAATAGCCATATGGCACTTCCCTCTTACGCGCCTGCCCTGAGTCTGCAGACGTTGGCAGCAGTGAGCCTGCAAGAGATTAAGCTACTTGGCCAATGAGGCCACACAGGAGTGGCAGAGCTTCTGTAGTTTGGCTCCAACTCCATGCTCTGAGATATTGTGCTAAACTGTCTTATCAGGATAGCCTATTACTTTACGGATGGGGAGAGAAGGCCCAGAGAATTTAGACACTTCCCAGGGTGCCGAAGCTAGTTCACATCCCAGAGGGACTTCAGATCCTGTGTTTCACATGGCACTGGATGGCTGTTCAGTTCCATTTGAATGTGTGAGCGTGTGACAGCCCCTTTGCAGGCCTGGGTTTCAGCATCTGTGAAATGGAGATCAAGCCCCTCAGGGCTGTTTTCAGGACTAAATGGGCTAATATATGTAGAGTCCCTACATTCTATGTGTAATAAGCCCTCAGTGGGTGACAGCCACAATGTTAATCACCAAGCACAGCTCTGAGGCTCTGATCACGGTTGAAAACATTTGCTAAGTTTAATTTTGGGGCACATAATATGAGAAAAATGAAATGTTCTGAAACATAAAAGTTTTCTTTTTTCTTTTCTCTTCTTTTTTTTTGATGACTCCTTTCCTTGGATAACACTGCAAGGATTCTTGGCATGGCATTTCAGACACTCTGAGCTACCTGTGATCTACCTCAAGATCAGTCTAACTCAAGGACCTTCTACCTCCTTTTCACTGAGACAGATATTGTGTGTGTGTGTGTGTGTGTGTGTCTGTGTGTGTCTGTGTGTGTCTGTGTGTGTAGTACTGGGGATAGAAGCCAGAGGCTACTCTACCACTGAGGTACATCCTTAGCCCGTTTTATTTTTAATTTTTTTTTGGCACTGGGGATCCAACTCAGGGCCTTGTGCTTGCGAGGCAAGCGCTCTAAACCCTGAGCTACATCTCCAGCCCCTATTTTTAAATTTTGAGACAAGGTCTTGCTGAGGTGCCCAGAGTGGCCTCAAACTCATGATCCTCCAGTTTCAACCTCCCCAGTGCATGTATCACCACATCCAGTGCTCTGAGTTTTGATGCATCTGAAGATCTGTCTTCTCAAAGGGGGATATGATGTGGATCCACACTCAAAATTAATGGAAGAATTCTGTGATCTCTGGGCTTAGCTGGCAACAGAATAGTCCTCTCAATGCATGAGATTCTTCCTAGAAGAGGTGTCTAGACCAAGATTTACCAGTCGACCATCAAGAACGTTGAATCCAGTGCCAGGTGTGGTGGCCTGCCTGTCATCTCAGCACTCTGGAAAGCTGAGGCAGGAGGAACACAAATGCAAGTCCAGCCTGGGCAGTTTACTGACTTAGGAAGAACCTGTCTGAAAATAAAATACATAAAAATGGGCTGCAGTGCTTGCCTTGCAAGCACAAGGGCCTGAGTTCAATTCCCAGCACCAAAAAAAAAAAAAAAAAAAAAGGGCTGCGGATTTAGCTCAGTGGGCGAAGTCCCTTGGGTTCAATCCCCAGTACTGCAAAACAAAACAAAACAAATCAACAGAACACCTGGGAATGGAACCCAAGATCTTGTGCTAAGAAAGTGCTTTACCACTGAAGTACACCCACACCCCTTAATGAGGTGAGGAAAGATTAGTGATACTATGCTAAATGAAACAAACAACCGTGTGTCCAATTGTGAATTCGGTTAGGAGCAAAGTATAATGAAGACAATGTTCCAAAAGATTATTCTACAGGTAAAATAACAATTGAGTTTGGTTTTCTTCTTTGTACTATTCCGTATTTCCTAATTTTCTAAAATGAACATGTATTACTTTTACTAATGACAAAAAAATTGTATATAAAAGATTTTTAAAAGATTTCATCCTCATCACTGATCTTATGTCTGAGAGACCTTGGGCGTTCATTTCCACTCCCCCCCAAAACCCCACCCCATTCCTGCTCCAAGTTTCAGCTGTATGTTCTATTCCCAGCTCCCTGAAAGGCCACATATCTGTATTCTCAGTGGTTTGCTGATTCCAACCATCTGGTTCAGGCTGCTATAACAGAATGCCACAGGCACGGGGTGCCTTAAATAATAAATATTTATGGGAGGCTGAGGCAGGTGGATCAGACTTTGAGTTTGAGGCCAGACTTGAGATAAGTGAGACCTTAGCTCAAAAAAAAGAAGGTGAGGTAGCCTGCTTAGCGCACACAAGACCCTGGGTTCAATCTCTGGCACCACAAATAAGTAAGCAAGTAAATAAGTAAATAACTTTTTTTTTTTTTTTACAGTTCTAGATGCTAACTCCAGGATCAAGGCACCAGCATACCTGGTGTCTGGTGAAGCCTCTCTTCTTGGTTTGCATCTTCTCCTTTTATTCTCACATGGAAGAGAGCATGGAGAGTTCCCACGTCTCCTTTCTTTATAAGGACACTAACTCCATCCTGGAGGGCTCCATCCTCGTGACCAAATTGCCTTCCAAGACTACCACTTCCATGTACCATACACCATCACACAGTGTAGGAAGGGACATACTGTTCAGTCCAGGGTGCCAGCCCTTAGCCTTGAGTCCTTGATTTCTGTCTGTATTGAAGTTTTCCTCACTTCAATATCTTGGGTAATCTCTCTGACCCCCACGACAATATTGGTATTGTAACTGTCCTTGTATATGTCCATCCTTGTCACTAGAGAAGAAGCTCCTTGTGGGCAGGATCCTGGGTGCTTTGGTCTTGGTATCCTTCCCGTGTAATGAATAGACATTGAGCAAACATTGAATTATTCCACTGATATCTTTTTGATCACTGAACTGCATTTAGGACTTATAATGAAACAGCATGTCTGAATATGTATTCTGGAGTCCAGGTGCTTGCAAATGCAAAAAGTTCTATTCCAATGACACTTCTTTCTTTTTAAAAAAATGCATTTTAGGGGTTGGGGGTTTAGCTCAAGTGGTAGAGCACTCGCCTAGCAAGCACAAGGCCCAGAGTTCGATCCCCAGCACTGCCCCCCCCATGCATTTTATTTGTATTAAACCTTATTTTTTTTTTTTTTTGAGGCAGGGTCTCACTATATACTTCAGGCTGGCCTCAAACTCAAGGCAATCCTCTTGCCTCAGCCTCCCAAGTGCTGCAATTGCAGGCATGTGCCACCACACTGCCTAAACTTTAATTTTGAATCTTATTTCCAGAGAATTGCGAAGACAGTTCACAGAGTCTCCAGATAACCTTCACCAGATTCCTCAAATGTTAACATCTTACATAATCATAAACTCTGGTATGATACTGTTAACTAAATGGCAATGGTTTTCATTTTAGATCCAGCCTACTTCTTGTATGGGGTCTTGTGGGCTTAAAAACGGGGAATTACTACTTTCCTCTGATTCATTAGACTTTTGGGCCATTTTGTAGCCCATTCGTCCATGGCCTGGCACCGGATCATATTTTCTGAGTGCCTCACAAGGCTTCCAAGCAGTTGGCATTATCAGTAATCTTAGCAACTCAGTGAGAACAGAGGTTACAGCTGTCACAGGAAGCTGAAACAAAATCACACCCATTCCAAACAGGGTGAATGTCTACGCTGAGCGGAATTCTAGCTGGGAAGGTGGGGGTGGCTGGGGTGTCAGGTAGGGGAGTCTGAGGTGTTGTGCAGGAGGAGAAACAGAAAGGGGAGAGAAGCAGATGCATCACGAGAACTCTGGGTTGATTTATGGACCTCTGGGGCCTTCTTGCTAATAGACACCAAGACCTCTTCCAAGCTTCTGTGTGAATTAGTAGGCAGCAGCTCCGCCGGCCCCAGGGCCAGGGCAGGCTGCACCCCACCCCTGGATGGCACACTGCAGACTCAGATCCCTGCGGAGAACAGGGAGAAAGGCAGCACAGGAAGAAACTGGGGCCAGCTGGAGACTGTAAGCCCATCTAAGCTAGAGGAAGAAGGCTTTTCTGGGTCTTTCTTTACAAAGTGCCACAAACTGGGTAGTTTAAACAAAGTTATTGTCACACTGTTCTGGGGCTAGAAGTCTGAGCTCAAGGTGTTGGCAGGGTTGCTCCTTCTGTTGGCTGTGAAGGAGAATCTGTTCCGTGCCTCCCTTTGGCTTCAGGAAGCCTCAGTGATTTCTTGGCTTGCAGATTGTGTTCCCCTTTATGTCTTTTTTAATGTCTTATTTTGAGACAGGGTCTTGCAAAGTCATTAAATTGCTCGGGCTGGGCCAGGACTTGCAGTCCTCTTGCCTCAGCTTCCCAGAGTGCTGGGATTACAGGTGTGTGCCACCATGCCTGGCTTTCCCTGTGTCTTTACCTCATCTTCCTTCCGTGTGCATCTGGCTCTGGGTTCACATTGCCCTTTTCATGGAGACACCAGTCATATTGGATCAGTGCCCACCTAGATGACATCATCTTAACTTGATTATCTGCAAAGACTCAATTTCCACACACGGTCACATTCACAGGCACAGGGGTTAGGACTTCAAAGTCTTTTTAGGGGATATAAGTCAATCTGTGACAGGAGCTTCTGCTGAGCTTCAACTGATGGCTGTCCTGTGACAACATGTGGCTAGAGAGACTGGAATTCAGGATCTCTTGTGGCATCTTCTAATTTTAAAATATTGGCGTCTAATTAGATATCAGTAAACTCTGTCTACTTCCATGGCTGCAGAGAGCAAGTCGGCCTTGGTTGCATTAGCACTACAAGGTTCTCCCTCAGCTCTAACCTGTCCTCGTATTTCACCTGGGCCCTATATTATCAACATTTGCCCATCTCTTGGAGGTTCTTTCCCACTGCCCCTGCCATGTCCCCACCCATGTACAACCCCATTAAAAGACTTGCCCTACTCCCAGCACCATGCTGCTATGTGTTGTGCCCCCCTGTGCCTTTGCCCTCTCCCCTCCAGCCCACTGAAAAACTCCTGGTCATCTCGCTATTGGTCTCTCGTTACCATCCTCCGTGTGAAGTCTTCTCTGGCCACCTCTCCACTGCACCCTGTATTTCTTTTTTTTTTTTTTTTTTGCACCCTGTATTTCTGTAGTGTAGCATTTAGTCTACTTGCTATTGCTCGCTCACACATCTGCCTCCTGTCTGGTGCTTCCTATCTGGACTGTGGACTCTCTCAGGGAAAGGGCTGTACACAGCACCCAGTTAGGTGCCACAAGGGACTCAAAGAAACAGCAAGTGGAGTCCCTGTCCTGAAGGCCCTAATAACCCACCTGGTTCATCAGAAGTGGCAGAGATAAAGTAAAGCACATGGCAGGTGAGGGGGGACGACAGGCAGTAGAGGCTCCTGGGGCCTACGGTGCACAACATGCCCTCACCTGGGACAGAAAACATCCTGTTTGGTGGCCTGATGGCGCACTGCTTTTGTGAGAAGAATGGTCATGATAGCCTGGTAAATCCTTCCTGGAAGAGGGAATCACAGAAGTCCCTGTTCACACTTGTGGTGCTCATTACAGGAAGAAAAAGTGGGGCGAGGAGAAGACAGCAGGGATGCAAAGATGGAGGAAGAAGCGGAAGAGAAGTCTGGAAGGAAAGCCGGGGAACTTGTACTTGGTCACATCCCTGTTGTGCATGGGTGTTCCCCACATTACTAGATCTTTCCCTTCGGCATCACACATATACAATTCATTCCGCCTGCAGCCCTCCGGTGGCCTCTCCTCTCCTTCCAGAGCCCCATTTCTCTGCTGTCCGTGTCTTTGTTGCTGTTCCAACTCCACTCCACCCTCTCCCTTCAAACCCTCCTCACATTGCTGGGCAGATGCTGCTCCAGATCACTCATGACGTCCACATTGCTGACCCCAATGCCAATTCCAAGTTCTTTTTTTTTTTTGGTGCTGGGGATTGAACTCAGGACCTTCTGCTTGCAAGGCAAGCACTGTAACCACTGAGCTAAATCCCCAGCCCCCCAATTCCAAGTTCTTATCATCTTTGCCGTGGCTGACTTTGAGCTGCTGTATTCACCTGGCTTCCAGGATCTTATACTCGTCCGGCTTTCTTTCTATCTCACTGGCCCTTCCCTGTAGTTCCCTCTGCTAGCTCCTCTTCACCTCTAAGTGTAAAAGAACTCAGTACTTGGACTCGTTCTCTAGACCTAGTCACTCCTTTGGGAATCTCAGGCAGTTCTCTGGTTTTAAATGGTGTCTATGTTGCTGACTTTCAAATTTATATGTGCAGCCTAGGCTTATGCCCTGGACTCTAGACTTATCTATCAACTCCTACTCTGCAATTTTGCTTGTTTCCAAACTAAATGTGCCCAAAGCTGAACCCCTGATGCCCCACTTCAAGTTATCATTCCCACTGCCCTGTATACTTCATCATTCTTTTTTTTGTCTTTTTTTTTTTCATCATTCTTAGGAGTCAACTTATACATTTATTTTTGGTGTCCTCCTCTACCCTTACCTCTTGCTTGAATTATAAGATTCATAAAAACAGAGGCTGTGTTCGCTTTCTTCATTACTGTAGAACAGTCCCTGACACACAGTCTGCTCTCTTTACATATTTGTTGCATGAGCAAATTGAGTGTCTGAGGTCAAATCCTGGTTCTACCTCTTACCTTGAACAAGTGGAACCCTGAGAGTTTCTAGGTTGCACACCAGAGAACTTAATCAGCTGAGAGACGAGTTCCTTGCTTTTGATCCTGATTATCCATTCATTCAACAGCTGGTTACCGAGGAACTATGAAGTGTCAGGCCCCGAAAGCCCCTATTTACTGTGTGCTCTTGGATCAGATCTCTGGCACAGAGTGCTGAGGAGGGCACAGTCCTGACTCAGCCAAGGGAGGCCTGTAAGAGGAAGGGACAGCTGAGCTGATGAGACCCCCAAGGGAACTGCAGGCAAGAGGAAGGGAAAGAGGGCGTCAGAGAGAGGAAAGAGTGAGGCTAAATGCCCCAGAGAGGGAGCCTAACAGAGTAGGTGAACGGCAGGGACTTTGCCCTGGCTGGGTTTTGTGTAGAAGGGGTTAAGATTGATCTCAACACTGTGGAGGGAGCTGGAGCAGGTGCACCAAGGCCCTTGTAAGGTCTTTGGAGTAGAGTAGGGGTGTTAGGATCTTAAGGATGACTGCTTACAATCACAAGGTCACAGGGTCTTTGAGCTGAGGGGCAGGACGGATTACACGCAGTCACTCTTCACCCCTTCCTTGTATGTTTAAAGCTAAAACAAGGCAGCTGAGGCTATATTCACACATGTTTAGCATGCACGAGACCCTGGCTTTAGTCCCCAGTATACATTCACAAAAAGAAACCAAAATGTATTTGTTTTCTGTGTTTCTTTTTTTCCAGTGCCCAAGATTGAAACCAGAGCCTGCTGCATGCTAGGCAAGTGCTCTACTGTTGAGCTACACATCCAGCCCCTGAACTGGCATTTTTTGTTTTTTTTTGTGTGTGTGTGTGTGGTGCCGGGGATTGAACTCAGGGCCTTGTGCTTGCAAGGCAAGCACTCTAATCACTGAGCTAAATCCACAGCCCTGGCATTTTTTTAAAAAAGAAAAAAATAGGATATTAGAAAAAAAGCTGGAGTTCCTTTTGTCCTTTATTTGCTATCATGACTCCCCACTCCTCTCCCCCCACACAGCCACTCTTAAGAGTTAGGGGTGTGTCTTTCCCATTCTTTTTCTTTTTTTAAAGATGTTTTCATATATATTTGAATATAACCATAGAAAATCCAGAGTTCTGTTTGATGTGCTGTAAAAATCATACTGTGTTGCATGAATTATTCTGCAACTATTCGCCTTTACTTAATATATTTTGAGCTCCAGGTCCCTGCATATAGACCTGGTTTATTCCTTCCAACTGTGACACGGTGGTGACCCATTCTGTATGCAGATCCTATTTTATTTGCACATTTCCATTGTCCACCTTTGAGCTGTTCTCAGTGGTTTTTCAATGCAGTCGAAAGGCACGGCCTCCCTGGATACTTGCGCTGTAAGCATTTTTCTAGAGTACAGACTGAGGAATAGAATTGTCAGGCATGTGTTATGGATATTTTCCATTTTACTAGATAAGGACAACTGAGGTAATCTATTTCCCCAGAACCTCAGCCGTACTTGCCACGGTCTGATTTTAATCCTTCCATGCATTTTAGTAGATGAAAAGTATGACGCTTGGGGCTGATTCTTGGAGCAGGTTAGAATCAGAGCCCAGAGCAACCTTCAGGTCAACTGCTCCTGGTGCCACCACCTGTCCCCCACCCCCCATCCGCCGGCGCCATACTATCCCTGCCAGTTCTCCCCGGAAAATTAGGTTAAAACAATGGAGTACGGAAGGGGTGGGCGGAGAGGGAATGGCTAAGATTCTCCAACACCGCGATTTACCGCGAGTGGAAATGACTGCAAATCCGCCCAGAAAATGGCTTCGCAGATCTGCTGTCACCCTACCTGCGGCGCGCCCCGCCGCACACAGGCACCGCGATTGGCTCGTCCTCGGCCAGCAAGGACAGAAGCAGCAATGGCGTCTCCAGCCGCGGAATTTTCAGAGCGGCAGCTTGGTGCTAGAGGGTGGTGTGTCGGGGGGAGGGGCGAGGCTCGCTGGGCTTGTGGAACGGTCCGGAACACAGGCAGGGGCCCTAGCACCCGGCAAGCTCGAGCGCCGCCCCACCCGCCGGTCGCACGCAGTCCCCGCAGCGGTCCGGCTCCGGCTGGGCACCGCGCTCGCTCCATCTCCGAGCCGCCCCGCTGGCCGTGCCCGCCTAGGTAGCCGGGAGACGGGGTGCGGGTGCTTTGCGGAAAACTGAACCGGGTAAAAGTGAGCAAGAAAGGAAGCCCTCGCACTCCCCAGCTCGGATCGGCGTGGGGAGCTCAGGGCAGGGCCCTGTCCCTTCTCGCTGGGTGAAGACCACACCCTGCGGGTCCCGCTCCCCCAAGGTCCAGTCCTAGGCTGGGGTATTTTCCCTCACGATCTGCGAGCTGCGGGCCAGCTTTCGGTTTTCGTCTTTACCGCAAGAAGGGCAAGCGGGAGAATTTGAAGGAAGAAACAAAGCCGCCGGCCCCGCCCAGCTCCTTTCCTGAGCCTGGGGGCTCCTTTCCTCCCGCCCCGGGGTGACCTGGAGGGCCTGGCTTCCCCCGCCCTTCCTTAGCACTTCTTGAGCCTGTGCTACGTGCCGAGCTCTTTACCAGGTGAACTCATACCTCCCCCTTCCTCACCACAGTTAAAACATTACAGGCTCACAGAGGAAAAGTCATGTGCCAGAGGTCACACACTTATGGTGGCAAGTCTGGGATTAGGAAATTTCTCCCAGATTCTGGTTTTAAAAGAAAAAGGAAAAAGGAAAAAAAAAATTTTTTTAAAAAGCTGGCTATTTGCTCACTTTTAGTAATCTTAAACAGATCCTTTTGAAAAAATGAGTACTGAGAACAAACACTGCAAAAGCAGCCATATTGTTTTTGACTTGTCATTTGGGCAAAATCAGTGGGGAGGAGGGTTGCTGGTAAGAATGTAAACAGAGGACACACTTCTGGAAAGCGCAAACCATTTGCATCAAGAGCTTTGAACACTGTCCACGCCCTCTAATAAGGAAATGGTCACCAGATTCTATGGAGACCAATAATTGTCAACATGCAGTGGCCTTTGCGGGGACTCAGGAATCTATTCTACAGATGGGCACATTAGCACCAGTACATAATTGAATAGAAATGAGGGCGTTCACTACTGCGTTGTTGCAATAATGAAAGCAACCTAACATGTATCAATAAAATTGACTTAATTATGGCACATCCATCTGCAAAAATTCTATGTGATATTGTTAGAAAGTGAGGCAAAAAACAAAACAAAACAAAAAAAGAAAGTGAGGCAATCTTGTTTTATTTCATTTCATTTTTTGCAGTACTGGAAATCGAATCCAGGACCTATATCCACAGCTCTTCTTTTTATTTTTAAATTTTTCTTATTTTGAAACAAGTTCTCACTAAATTGCCCAGGCCGACCTCAAATTTGCAATCCTCCTGCCTTAGCCTCCTTAGTAGATGAGATTACAGGCATGCAGCACTGCACCAAGCTCCCTCTTTTATATATAGAACAATCATCGAGAAGTATTAAGTGAAAAGAGAAAAGTGAAAAAGTATAAATCTGATAGGGCACTAGTTCTATGTGAAAAGTGGATTATGTATAATTAATATATTTATATATAATTAAAATAGTAAAATTATACAAATACTTTTATTTTATATTTTGCCCCAAAAGAAAGATACACAAGAAGATAATAGGTAATCGTGTGGCCATTGCTGAAGGACTAAGTAGGAGAAAGACATTCCTTGCACTGTGTAATTTTAGTACCTCTCAACTTTGTACCATATGTACATATTAGAAATTTGAAATTAAACTTAACAAAATTAGATTCACTAAAATCCCTACCTCTGGATCTACTTTTCTTTTTGGGAATCTATCTTAAGGAATTATTGGATTTTTTTTTTTTCTTTTTGTGATGCTGGGGACAAATGCTAGTCAAATGCTCTACCACTGAACTATACTTTCAGCCTAATTATTGGATTTTGGGATAAAGATTTATGCAAAAAATTTCACTGAAAAAAATTATGGTATATGTATATAGTACCTATCATGAATTATAAAAAAGAAATTTATAAAAATTTTAATGACATAGGAAATGCTTACAACATTTAGAGAAAGCTGATTACAAAATTACCTATGCAATATGATCTTACCAATGTAATAACTGCAGGCAGAAAAAATAGTTGCAAGAAAACATGCCAAACAACAAAAAAAAAAAGAAAACATGCCAAAATTTATGTAGATAGTTGTGGTTGCTGAATGGAATGACTATAAGTAACCCCCTCCCAATAGCTTTTACTTTTCAGTATCCTTGCAATGGGCATTTATATCTTGGATATTTAAAAAAGCAAAACAAAATACTTAAAATAAATATCCATGGTATTTAGAAAAATTACAGATGTATACATGTTAACTCAGCAACTCTACCCTAGAAATAAACCATGTGTAAATAGACATACACATGCTCAAACATTATTATTGCTTGCAGGACTATAAATAGTTTATTTCTGTCAGAGATCATCTAAATAAGTTACAGAACACCTGTAATATAAAAATGTAGAAGTAGTTACAGAGAACAGGGTAGGTGTACTACCATGGGAAAAAAAATCTAGGAATTATTATGATGGACAAAGCAATTTGAAAGGAAAATGGATGTTATAATTGCATTTACACTAAGGAAAGAAAAACAAACTATATATATGTTTGAGGCTATTAAATTGTTAACAATAGCTATTTAGTAAAGGGAGTAGACAACAAAGGTGAGTTGCTTTTGACTCTATCTGTGGTAGTTGCATCTTTTATAACAATGGCTTCTCATATGATTTGTGCAATTTAAAAATAACAGTAACACAAGAGGGAAAGTGAAAAAAGAAAGCTCTGAAAGGATGCACAAGAAAATTAGTAGTTTCACCAGCACAAAGGAATTAGGGTCTAAGGTAGTGGATTATTTTCTCAATTTCCTTTACATTCCTTAGCATTCACTTCTTTTCTTTAATAAAGCCTATATGTGAGTTAGCTTCCTAATTAAACCAGGAACACCAAAGTCCTGGCTGGCAAGGAGCAGCCTCTGCTTTTCTCTGTCCTCTCCTCTCCCTCCACACTAGGTCTCTGTTCTCTTATGTAAGGATCCTGCTCACATGCACAACGCAGGAACTCAAAGCCCCAGATAATACCAGCCTCTTTTCTCTTCCTGAAGAGGATGAAACAGATGCTGAGATGCCACCACCTGCTGGCACCTCTGCTGGGAAAGTGGACTGAGGTGACCTGGATCCCAGGCCCCTCCTCTCCCACCCTCAGTTTCTAGAGATAACCCAGAGCGGAGGGGACAGCCAAGGACTGTTTCCACCAGGCCAGGGAAGTCTGGGTTGAAGGGCAACCAGCCAGGCAGCATGAAGGGGACGCCACAAATTAATATCACCATCGCATCAAATGAGGGGACAATAAACCCCATCATCTGCCAAGTTCCCTCTGGGCTCAGCTTCGAGCTCCCTTCTTAGACAATGGCTCGTGGCGCAGACACACACAGCCTTTGCCAGACTTTCCAGAGAGAAGGTGACAGAGCTCTGGGCCAAATTGGCCTCCAGGGGCCACCACGCTGGGTTTCATCGCTAATAACTTATCCCGCCAAGAAGGTTGCTTGGGAAGCCTCTCAGGGCCGGGAACTCAGCCCTGGAAGATCTGTTTGCTCCAAAAGCAGAGCAGGAGGCAGCTGTGGTGTAGAGGGGAGGGAGCTGACCTGGAAACAGGAAACCAGGCTTGGGGATTCAATATAGCGATCATCTCTCACTTTGCACCCTGTGAATGTGGGAGTTGGGGGCAGGCAGGGGCTTCTACATCTTGGGCAGGAAGGGCGGTGTCCCCCTCCCCCACCACGGTGTCTCAGACTCCTAGATGTCGGGAAACTGCGGTCTCCTCCAGCAGCTGCTGCTTGTCTGTCTCCATGGCAACCAGGCCAAAAGACTAATTTGCAGGGTCCCCACTCTGGAGCTTACCTTGGAGCTGAGTTTTCAACTGTCTTTCTGGAAGCCAGGCCATCACCACTCCCTGGGGCCTCTGACAACATCCCCCAGCCACTATGTAAGAGCAGCAGGCGTGGGGCCAGCCAGAAAAAACACTCCGTATATCCTTTATAAACCTCACCCACATGGGAAGAGGAAAGAGAAACAGCCTTACAGTCAGTGGTCTTGTGATCACTGGCAATTTGTGTTTCAAAGACCCTGAACTTCTTCTTAGCTGCTCTAGGCTGCTGAGGAGGGATTTGCAAGAGCAGATGGCTTAGGGAATAGGTCACAACCAAGAAGCCCCCAGCCTTACACTCTTACATTCCCGCAGGCTGTTCCCTGCTCTCTGCTGGCCTACTGGGTCCAGGGGTCCTGCTGTGGCTTGTCTGGTTCTAAGAGGATTGAAACATAAAAGATATTTCTCAGAGATGGGGCTGGGAATTTAGCTCAGTGGTTAGAGTGCTTGCCTTGCAATCACAAGGCCCTGAGTTCAATCCTTGGCTCCAAAAAAAAAAGGATATTTCTCAGAGATCACAGAAGGTCAGGCCAAGTGCTCAGATTTCTCCTCTGGACACAGTATAATAAGGCTAACTATACTGGTTTCTCCTGAGGCAATTTAAAGTCAGCTACTGGTATCTTTTTCTATTCGTGCCCTACTACCTTTCCTGTAACCTTACTGGCCTTTCCATTCCTAGGATTTGGTCGACTGCCTTGTACATGGTGCTGGGTTCGCCCACCTCAACAGCATAGACCACATTTATGAACTGACCAGAAAACCAGACTAGCATCAAGAAGCCTGGTTGTAGGTCTAGGCCTAGAGCTAACTTGCTGTACAATTTTGAGCAAGCTTGTTGCCTTTTCTGGGTCTTATTCTTCCCATCTATAAATTGAATAAACTGGATTATAATCCCTCAGCTCCACCTTGCTGTAGATTTCCCAAGAGAAATGTCCACAAAGCTCCCCACACAGAAAGGAGGGCAATACCAGGTGCTCTTACTGCATAGGGTCTCAGTCAGTTCTGAGTAAAACTCATCCTGCTTGGACCTGGGACGGAATGGCCTGCGCATGCTAAGCCCAATGGAAGCCAGCTCCTGTGCAGGCCAACCCCTGCTTGATGGATCTGCAACAAACTGATGCAACTAGACCCTCTTTTTCTAAGGAACCAGCAACAGCCAACACTAAGTACACCCCCAAAGAGGCGGAGCCTGGAACTCTGTAACCCAGAACAGCACCACCCTGACCTGGAAGCTCAGGGTCCGGAGCTAGCAGCTGGGGCAGTGTCCTAAAAATCATCTTCCTCTGGGCCTCACAACAAAGCTCCATCACTGAATCTCATTTACATGGGCTTCTTTCTTGCAGTTCATCAAGGCATCATACCAACACACATGAGTACACACCTCAGCACGTTCCAAGAGAAGTGCAGGGGTGACCACTAGGCTCTGTCCTCACAGTAAAGCAACCACCAACTTCGTGCACTGAAGGCTCACACACTCTCCCAGCCTTTGTGTGTGTTGTCCTCTCTGCCCTTCTCCTCCAGACCTCCCCCCATCACCCCCTACTCTTCCTCCTTCTTGAGGCCTTCTCTGGCTCCAATCGTTGCTCCCTTTTTACTCTCCACATCCCACAGGGCTTTGGGACACCCCAAGAAAGTCCTCCTGTTTGTGAATTTCTCTTTAAAGGCCTCACATCTATGTGTCATAAATATTTATTTTAGGTCTTTCCTTCCTCTCTTTGAATCTCTCAAAGTCTGGGGATGTCCTTGGGACCCCAGAAACAGAGTCTGGCACAGAAGAAGTAGTCTATCTACATTTTTCCAGCATAACAGGAATGAATAAGCAAGAGAAGGAAACAGCTACTAGCTGTCTTTTTTTTTTTTCCCCTCCTTTTTCTTTGGTATGAAGAAGTTTAGAATCATTAGCCAGGTATGGAGACGCACAACTATAATCCTAGCACTAGGGAGGCTGAGGCAGGAGGATCATGAGTTTGAGGCTAGCATATCAAGATCCTGTCACAAAATACACCTCCTCCTCAAAAAAGAATTATACATTGCATTTGTATTACACTTTCAACATTGTCTAAGTGTTTCTGACTTTGCTTGCTTCTTTTGCTTCTTAGCATACCCTAGACGCAGATAGGGAAAGGAACGTGATCCTGTACAGTGGACAAAGGCCCCAGTCCACTGAGGGTAGAGTGACTTGCTCACGGTCACAGGGAAAATGTCAGCAGAGTTGGTGGAGAGCTCCCACCCCCTGATCTGAGTCTAGGGCTTGTTTTACCTCCTTCACTGGCTTCTGGATGTCCCTGTAAACCTCCTTATGAAAGGCAGCAAAGAGAAGGGAGCTTTGTCATGGCCAAGGATCCTTTGGCCCCCTGGGGGAACCTCTCTTTTGTCATAAAAGCCCAAATCTATAGTTCCAGGGAAGGAAGCTTGTAGAACCACAAAATACAGACTCAGAGCCAGCAGAACAGGGCTCTAGACTTGAGATTTCCCCTTTCTAGCTCTTTGATCTTAGATATGTTGTTTATTTTCTCTGTGCCTCAGTTTCCTAAGAAGTGACAGGTTCCTGCTTCATGGGCTGCTATAGAATCTATGGAGACTGGGGTGGAAGATTTTATGTCCTTTGAAGTATCATATACATGCCGGGTGAAGACGAAATGACACGGCATATGCAAAGCAGGTAGATGAAGCCCAGACCCAACCCTGGACCAGGAGGTCTCCCAGATGGAGCTCTACAGCTGAGGTCTCTGGCACAGTGATGGCCAGACCACTCTCTATCCCACCCCTGCCTCTCCTGCCCCTGCCTGACCTGCAGCCGAGGGACTCTAAATTCCTTGGCCTCATAAAACAAGATCTGCTTACTGGTGGCTTATAGACCCACCAGGTTCTGACCGGCATCCTCTTCCCAAATACATCTGGCCGTTTTACTACTTCTGTTTTCTGTGTGGGGTGAGTAAGGGGCACGTAACTCACAGTACCAGCCCAGCTGGCCTTGACTGGGGTAGGGAGCTGAGGAAGGTATTGGTATGTGCAGGGAAATTACTTTTACTTTTTAAATTAAATTAAATTTTGTTTTTTGAGACAGGGTCTTTCCGTGTAGTTCAGCCTAGCTTTGAAGGCTCACTATGTTGCCCAAGCTGGCCTTGAACTTGCAGCAATCCTCCTGCCTCAGCCTCCTGAGTGCTGGGATTACAAGCATGTGCCACCACATCCAGCTAACTTATATTAAGGGCCCAGAAAAGCCACACATACCTCTTCAGTTAGTTACTCAAATCTTACAGGGCCTTGTGGAGACAAAATGAAATCCATGGTTTCTATGACATTTTGTACCTTCTCCCCAAAAAGGCTCATTGTTATATTACTGTTATTTCTTTTTATATTCACATTATCTAAGATCATGGGTGCAGTTCCTATTCTCACACAGTTAACTTCACCTGGAGGCAGGCAGCTACGCTCCAAAGCTAAGACTGCTCTGCCCCTTCCAGCCACTGCCACGACCGATGTGTGAGAAACACTTATGTGCCAATTCCAGCCACAAGCTCACGGACGGCTCGAGGGCAGGGAGCTGGCCTTGTTCACAGAAGCATCTCCAGCAACTGGCCCAGTGCTTGGTATACTATAGGCATTTAATAGCTAGTTACCAGGGTTGGGAATTTAGCTCAGTGGTAGAGTGCTTGCCTAGCAAGTGCAAGGCCCCCAGTTCGATCCCTAGTACCCCCCCGAAAAAATTATAGTTACTGTTTATTGTGTCCTGTGCTAGGTACTTTTCGTATATCATCTCATTTACCCCTTACAACAAGCCTGCAAGGTAGTTTTTTTGTTTGTTTGTTTTGTTTTTGTGTGTGTGTGTGTGTGTGTGTGTGTGTGTGTGCATGTGTGCAGGTTCTCAGGCATGCAAGGCAAGTGCTCTAACACACAGCTATACCCCTAGCCCCAGAAATACTATTGTTATTCCATTTTACAGATGAAGAAACAGGTTCAGAAAGGCAAAGTGACATGTTCAAGATGACATGGACAGTACATAGCAGACTGGGATTGGACAGAAGCTGACTAGCTTCTGAGCTTGTTTTCTTGCCCTTCCATAGTTGGCTCCCTGCCGTCCGCCTCCGTTGCTGGAGAGCAAGCCCCTTGCTTCACAGGGCCATTTCTGAAAGGCCGAGAGGCAGAAGCCAGCCCTGACTCCATCCTGTACTCCAGACACTCTCTGGGGCTCTTACCCTTTCCGCTTGCCCAGTTACCCTCTGCATTCCCGACGGCAGAGTAGGGCTTTCATCTTTTTCCTCTGGTGCCTTTCTGTACTCCTGATATCTGCGACGGCAGGTGGCAAGGATTCCTTATTACAAGTGAACTGCCTCTGACTGAAAAGCAAAACTCATAATGATTAAAATAACAAGGCAGTTGAAGGACACTCTGGGCTCTTGTTTATCCTCTAGGGAGCTGCGCAGCCTACTCTGGACCATGCCAATGACTCCTTCCCCGGCAGGGCTCGTTTGATTGTCTGTGAAGTGTTGCCAACGCTGCTGACCCTTCTCGGGGAAGGAGGAGAGGAGGTGTGTGGTGGAGTCAGGGCTTGAGCTGGAGAAGAATGGAAATGAAAAAGCATGAGTTTCAGGCTGGCTTTAAAGCATGACATCATTCCTTTTAGGAGTCAAAAGTTTCTTTCTTTCTTTCCTCCTTCCTTTCTTTCTTTCTTTCTTTCTTTCTTTCTTTCTTTCTTTCCTCATGAAAGCACATGGTCTACTTCTGAACTACATCCCCAGCCCAAGTCTTTTAAAATACTGTTTATAAAACTGCCTTTGGAGCTCCTTGTCTTCCCTATTTTGCTACATTTCCCCTTCCTACAAGAGTCAAAGAGGGAATGATTGTAATCCCAAGGATGCTTAGATCCAATCCTTGGCCAAGAAGACACTGAATGCTCAAAGGCTTGCAAGCCCTCACCTGTCCCTAGGAATGGAGAATGAAGAGGACAAAAGGAGAAATTCTGGCAAGAGCCTGGAAGATGGCTTTGGCCAGCTCTGTGGGCAGGAGAATTTTCTAGTGGAAGATAAACTGGTCATGTGGAGGGAAGCTCACTCTGAACTGGGGAGGGGTCTTTGATCACCTGTCTTTTCCTTCAGGTCCATGCATGGACTGCAAAAGCAGACACTGTCATTCCAGGACTTGTGGGCTCCGCCAAGACAAAAATGGTATTTAGCAGAAGAGAGAAATATGAATTCAACTCCCAGTTCAGTTATGATTTAGACACAGCCGTGGGTAGAATAGTAATGAGCTCCTTATTTTAAGCAAGCAGTAGAGAGATGAAAATAGATGAAGAATGTTGAATCAATCTAGGTTTTTGCAATCTGTGAACTGGATTTAAGACCACACCTTTATCAGACAGAAGAATACGAGAAGTCTTTCTTGAAAACAAAACCTCTCTGTCTTCAGAGAGAAGCATTCCTATTTGTCTTCATTATATTTCTTGTTGCTGAGACAAAATACCTGACACCTAAAGTCAAGGAGAAAAGATTTCAGCTCATAATTTGTAGAGGTTTCAGTCCATAGTCAGCAGACTCCAAGGCATGGCAGCATGGCAGAGGGGCATTGCAGAGGAGAAACAGTCCACGGCAGGGCAGGCAGAAAGTAACAAGCACCAGCAGGCCTCCCTTTCCCTTTTATCCCATTCAGGCTACAAACCTTTTGGGTGGTGCCACCCACGCCCACGGTGGACCTTCTATTATCCACACCTAGAACTATGATAATCCAATTAGTCAACTAATCCAGTACCATACACCCTAGGTTCAGTCACCTCCGAAAAGTCCCACCTATGAGCTTTCAGGAGGGCATCTAGATACAAGCTATAATAACACTGTTGTTGCAGAGGAAATTTCATCTAAGTCATGGCTAGAGAAGGTTTAGACTTCATCTTGGGACTGGATTCTGAAGGGAAGCCATTCCCCTTGGGCCTCTGGCTCCAAGCCAAACAAGAACACACTGGACTGGACCTTCGAGATCCTCTAGCTAAAGCTGTGACAGTGTTTCCCACCTATGTATTTGGTGCCAGACACTTTATAGGCATCATTTAATGTCAATCTCATAATACCTTTTATCTACATTCTGTAAATGAGGAAACTAAAGCTCAGGGTAAGGGTCTAGCCCAACACTACATAATTAAAAGCACAGAGCAAGAGTTGAAAGTAGGCCTGCCTGACCTCAAAACTAAGTTTTTCTCTATGTCAGAGAGGCTTTTGCTCAACTGTCACTTTTCAGAAAGGCCTTTTCTGCCTTAATGACTTAACCATGAAATGCCCATCCCTGGCATTCTGTATGGCCAGCATCTGTTTTATTTATGTTACATCATTTGACCTACTGGATTATTCCTTCCTTATTTGTTTATTCTCTTTTTCTTCCCCTAAGAACCAGGTTCCATGAGGGCAAATATTTTTATTGGTATCCCAGGGATCTACTACAATGTCTGGAAAATTAATGAATATGCCGTGAATAAATGACTGCTGAATAACCTCTTGCCTGATTTTCTGTTGGCAAGCAGCAACCCCATGATCCTTTAGGAAACCTGCAGGTTCTAAACTCTGCTGGAGTGAAAGAGAGAGCAGACAGACAGCAGGCCACTTTTTGGAAGAAAGGGCATTCACAGAGAAGAAAGCATCCAGGCTGCCAAAAAGGGTGAGACACAGACACAAGGTGCCAGTTCACAAGTTAATCTGAGCACACACAGAGATCTGTGAACAAAAAAATAAAATGGGTAACTAGGGACGCTAGGACTGATGGCAGAGCTCAGCCTCTGGGAAGAACCAACAGAGCCTTTCCATAGTGCCTTGTGGCATGGATCGTGTCCTTGTCACCAATAATTTTTTTCTTCAGCCAGGAAGATAAAAGGGAAATAAGACTTCCCTGCAGCACAGACATTGACTAGACCAGAGAAGAGATTACAAAGTCATTTTAAAACAGCGCTTCTTTAGCTTGTCCAAACTGACCACTTGGGGGAAGATTCTTGGCCTCGCTGGGGATTAAATAGAATCATGCATGTAAAGCTGTCCTCACTATGTAGCCTGGAACATGGGGCCATATATTTGCTATTAAACTGAAATCCTAGTACAGGTACAAAATAACCATGTTGATTATGATCATTATGTATACAATGTACCAACACATGTTCTTGGTAAAAATAATAAAATTAAAAAAAAACAAAACAACAACAACAAAAAAACTGAAATCCTTTTCTGAAAATCTGGTAAACCCTACACATTCTCTTTCTGGAAAATATGCATTGACCATACACTTGAAATTTTGCATACAATCTCAGGGGCATACACCCGTCCAGAGACCCACAGATCCAGGAGTTATGAACAAATGCTACTAGACGGATCAACTCCCAGGCCAACAAGATTCATCTATAACTTGTGAGATATAGTATATTCAACACACCTAAAGGAACAATGTGCTGGTGGAATCGGAGTTAGTTAACCTTGGAAGACTAGAACTAAAGTTGAAGAAGCAAATACTGTGTCAACATTCCAGCACTGTCAAGGGTTAGTCTGGCCCAAGGACCCATGTATGCATCTCCGGTGGCAGTGGTTTAACTCTGCTATGGATATGTGTAAGCAGGGTTTGATCTGACCTGATATCTTTCTTGAAATGTTATTATTAATAATATTATTATTGCAGTGCTGGGGATGGATGTATGCTAGGCAAGCGCTGTACTGCTGAGCCACAACCGCAGCTCTGCTGGCCTGATAGCTAATATTTGGGTCATGTCACTTAATCCCTCTTACTCCATATCACCGAATCGGTCTTGCCATGATAACATGGCTCCTTCAGTGGAGGGTCTACAGAGCAAGGAAGGGGAGAGGGAGTCCTGGTTCCCTCCATTTACATTTCTCATTGCCAACCAGTGAAGCAGATTCTGGGTTTGCAGACCAGGGTGAGAGTGTGGCTCAACTCTCTTCCTCTCCGGCACACATATCAGCCTTCTCCACCCGCTGGGTTCTTGGGCCTGTAAACCCTAATGTGCTTAAATTAAAAGCTCTTATTTCTTATTGAATTTTCTTATGAGTAAATTCTCTCATTGGAATCTATCCAAAGGAAATAATTAGAAGTTAAGATGTACATGCACAATACAAAAGATGTCCAGTACAGTGTTTTTTTAAATTTTTGAGTTGATTTGTAGATTAACATGCAGTTGTAAGAAATAATAATAAGAGATTCCGTATACCCTTCACCCAGTTTTCCCAAAGGTGACATCTTGCATAGTCATTCCGGATTGTCATTCATATCATCCACCCACCTAATTCAGATCTCACCACTTTAGGAATATTCCTTTGTGCGTGTATATTTAGTACCATGGAGTTTTATAACTTGTACTTTTGTAGAACCACCACTATAGTCGAGACACTGAATAGTTCCACCACAAGAAATAATGTTAATTTTTACACTAAAAAGTAAAAACAAGCCAGGTGTGGTGGTATATTTATGTCTTGTGTATAATCCTAGCACTCTGAAAGGCTGAAATGGGAGGATTCCAAGGTTGAGCCCAGCTAGGCAATTTAGCAAGATCTGGTCTCAAAACAAAAAACAAGAGGGGTGAGAATATAGCCCAGTGTGAAGAATCTAGGTTCAATCCCTAGTACAAAAAAATCTCAGTATTCAATATTAGAGAATTGGCTACATAAATGTTTTAGGGTAAGAGTATTTAGTCACTTAAAAATGGTATATAAACATTATAAAATGTTTATAAAGATTGCTTAATGTGATAAAATGCTTCTAAGATATAAAGATTTTTTTGGCTTTTTTTTTTTGATACTGGGGATCAAACTCAGGACCTTGTGCTTGCTAGGCAAGCACTCTAACCACAGAGCTAAATCCCCAGCCTGATAAAGAGTTTTATATTAAATTTTTTTTACCTTTTAATTTGGTGGTGCTGGGGATCAAACTCAGGGCCTTGACTATGGCAAGCCTATGCTGTATCACTGAACTATAACCTATATTGCCCAGGCTGGGCTTGGATTCCTGACCTCAAGTGAACCTCCTGTTTCAGCCTCCCACACCCTATAGTGCTGATACTATAGATGCATACAACTGTGTTCCAGTCATGAATATAAACTCTGAAAAGTAAGTGTTAAAAAACACTTGAAGAAAATAGGCTAGAAGTTTCTAGAAGTTTCCAGTACTATTTAACTTTGGATGAGAGGATACTGTATGCTTTTTATTTATTTTTTTTGTTTTCTTTTTTCATTCTCTGAAGATTTCTACAATAAGTATGTTGTAACTGTTTGTGTTCCTTCCAATTCCTATAATTGGAATACCCTCTAATGTGGTGGTGTGCAGGGGTGAGACCTCTGGGAGATAATGCCAGGAAATGGGGCAACCTGCCAGGTACTGACTTGGCCCACACCTTGGCCTTGGCCTTTCCAGTCTCCAGAACTGTGAGAGATGATAAGCCTGTTTCATCCCCGTACCCTAATCTGTGGGTTTATGTCATGGCAGCCTGAACTGATTAAGACAGCATCTGTTCCTCAAAGAATGAGGGGCTGGAGGTTTAAAAAACCGGGGGAAATCAAGACATATTAAGACAAAACAAAACAAAAAAAAAAAACAGTGACTCAGGGCTGAGATCCTAAAGGGTGAAGGGACAGCTCCCTGGGGAGGCAATGGCCCCATGTATACCAGGAGTCCAGGGACCCAGAGGCTGTATCTACTGACCAAAGCAGCTTCGAAGAGGTCTTACATCCTCTGCAGCCCTGGATTTTGAGCTGGGTGAAGCAGGAAGGTGAAAGTGTCCTTTGGGCCTTGGCTTTATTTACCAGAGACAAGGAGGCTGGAGAGGTGAGTAGCAGGGCCTGTGTGGTAGGGGTCTGGGGATGAGTTGAGGGCAGCCAGCAAGCTCACCCTTACCAGTTTACCCTCACCTCCCTGATCTACACCCCAGGAGGGAGAGGAGCGGGTGTGGGGATTGAGACAAGGATGGGTGGAACGGCTGCTCGGGCAGTGACCCATAAGCCTGAGAGACAAACGACACAGATTCAGGCCTGGAACCTGCCTTGCCTGGGGTGGGACACCCCCCCACCAGAGACTGTGCCTCATATGATAAGAATAGTGACCTGGAAGCCAGTTGTTGCTTCACTGTTTGTTCTACATGTTAAGTCTAGACTAAAGTTATACTCTTTCGTGGGTGGGGGTGTGCTGGGGATCGAACTCAGGGCCTTGCGCTTCCTAGACAAGCTCGCTACCACTTGAGCTAAATCCCCAACCCAGCTGTTGCTTCACTGAAGGGCAAACTGGCAAAGCCACTTTACTGCAGGGGATATTTTGACATGGGAAACATTTTGGTAGAATTGAGTCAATGCAAAATCACTGTTAAAAACACTACCAGGCAGTTTATGAAAGACATACCCAACGCTTCCTCTCTCTCTGATGTTCACCCTACCCGTGACTTTTACTCCACCACTGACCTTGTCTCTGTTCCTGATTTTCATTTTCATCCTGCCTCTGATCCCTCTCCACTAAGAATCACTCCTGATCTTCGGAACTGAAAGCTGGCCTGGGATGAGGCTCAGAGTAGAAGTGAGCTGTCCATCTTGTGCATACCACTTGATGATTAAAAAATAGTTACAAACTTAATGGCTTTGGGAGGGGGTACAGTACTGGGATTGAGCCCAGTGTCTTCAGCATGCTAGGCAAGCACTCAGCCCTAATGATTTGGTTTTTGGAGTAAATGTTCTAGTATGAACAGCACTGTGTTAATATGTCAGTGATTGAATGGTAGCTTTAAGGTTTAGGAAATAGTAATGGTCTTGAGTTGCTTTGGGTACAAAGTGAGAGACCACAGAGAGGCTCCCAGGTGGAAAAAACCAGAGGCCCCAGAGAGAAAAGAAAATGGCAGCCCTTCCTGAGATGGGATACCCTGGAATCCTTCTGAAGATACGGGTGGTCTGTCTGCCTAGAATTCTGCCCTTTGCGGGGCTGCCAGCCCTTCTGCCATTCCATGTGGTCTGGTAAACAGTCACAGCTCCACGTCTGCCTCTGGGAAAGAAGCAGGCCACAGCACAGGACTGGCCTATAGTGACTAGTCCAAGAGGTGGGCACAAGATCCAAACAGTGCTGGCTTCTTTCCCTGGGTGTCTAATAATCTGGTGGCTGGGAGGGAGCATTGCCAGGATCTTCTCTGGCATAATGGACTAAAGGATGCTAGGAGTTGGGCTGTTGGCTGTCATCTTACCTCCTATATGAATAGTCAGCAATCTTGCGTCAAACTTCCTATGCCAGTAAGTCCCTTTTCACTAAAACCAGATCAAGTCTGTTTTCTTTCTGTTGCAACAGGCCCTCAACACATTTTGCGTGTATGGGAATCACAAGATCCTGCTAAAAAGGAAACCTGCTGATTGACAGGCCCTGCCCACCCTACCCAGAGTCCACAGGGTCAGATCCACGCAGCAAAGATATTATCTGCGTTGACAGTGGCTCACATACTCAAGAGCAGTGATGGCAAACCTCTTAGAGATTTCAGTGATAACAAACAGCCTGCTGCGGCATGCATGCCATAGGTTTGCCACCACTGCACTAGAGGAAGCAGCACCAGTTTTCCTTCTATACCAACCAAGGACATCTATCATTCATCAAGGACTTTCCATCAAAAGAGATGGCTATCTTAGGCACATATTGGCAGTCTGACCTTCAAGGAAAAGGTCAGCCTTCAAAGTTTGCAGAAGTAAGGGAGCAAAACTCAGCCTGGCATCAGATCTCAACAACAGAACTGCATGCTGAAAAACAAAGGAGGGATGTTTCCCTTAATGTTTGGAGGCGGAAAATGAATTAATACCTAGAATTTCCCATTCAGCACATTCAAACCACATTGACTGAATAGAACTGGCCAGGGAGACATGTCCTTTAGGTTGTCATTTATGCTAAAGGGGAACCTGGAGACCATACATAACAAGGGCCTGGAGAGAAGATGCATACACAGGAAACGTGCGCCCCTGAGGACTAGATCAAGGAACTCACAGCAGGCAGGAGGAAGAGGACACCAAGCAGCTCCCACAGGCTGTCGGGGCAGAGTCTGCAGCAAGCCTGGAACAGACAGGAAGAGCAGAGCTTGGTGAAGAGAAGTGAGAGAGTACTCCAGAGTCTTTGGCTTGTTTCCAAAGCTTAAAAGCAGGAGAGATTCTTTAGGCACTTGAGGGAGAGAAGAGGTTTGGCTGGAAAAAAATGCAAGCTAGAGAACAATCAGAAAAAAAAAAATGGAGTGATTAAGTAAAATACTAAATTGATCTATGTCTCAATATCTTCCTTCATAAAATCAGGACACTGATAGTACATACGTCATACAGTTGTTGGGAAAACTACACAAATAATCTGTAAGTCTCTTAATTAAATGCCTGGAACAAATAAATTCATGTGAGCTGTCCAAGGTCACACAGCTTGTGAGTGGTGTCCAGGAAGTGACACTTTCTCTGACTCCAAAGTTAAGACCCCTAACTACCAGGCTCTAGGGAATAATGACCACCAGTTATTGAGCACAGTACCTATATGCTGTATTAGTTACCTCACTTATGCATGTGATACCAAGCTGGGGGTGGCCCTTTCACACAAGAGGAAATCAAGCATCTCGTAACTCACTTGCCC
>PVJO010006903.1:52334-85644 GCA_004026905.1 Hystrix cristata | reverse complement strand
ACAGTCTCTGACACTGTGATGTATCTTCATCCTAAGACCCCATATAAGGAAATATTCTGTTCCAGTAGTTACATGACAAAGTCACTGGGCTTACTCAGGATGCAAATGTAACCCAAGCTTTATTAGATATCAGTGTTAATGATTTGTTTTCTCTCTTGGACAGGACCTTTGCCACTTCCCCTTTCTCCAAGTCTCAGATAGTTTTATCTGGGCTTCTTCAGGGTGCCTCGCAGGGTATACTGAAAATTCTAAACATTTCAGACATCAACACTAGTCAGCCAGCCCTTCTGGGCACTGTTTTCCCTTAGCCAGAAACCACTTCTATCACAACATACCTGCACCAGCACCTGAGTTGCAAAATCTTTGAGAAGAGCAGAATATTGTCTTCCTCCTTTAGACTTCCATTAGGTTGGGTGGATATATTAGTTTGGCTTACTAGATGCAGGGCCTGAGATAGGGATTCGGTTGGACTTGACATATTAATAAAGTACTCTTAGGAGAATAGGAGCAAGTTAAGCAGAATGGGGCAGAAGAAGCTGAGCAAAGATGTAGTTTCAGCTAAAGATTAGCTTCGGACTGATCTGATGGGATGCTCAGCAGTATAAGTTGAACCACAGAATTTGCACTCCCTTGACACAATGAGATGAATTCTTATATTCCTACACCATTCGCAATGAGACGACTTCTTATATTCCTACACAATTCAATTATCGAATAAATGCTGCCGCAGTATGGAGGGGGATATGTGCAGAACCCCTAGAGCAAGTTGGTTGGATGATGGCAATTTTCTGGAGAAGAAAGCAGCTGTCAGCCATTAGTATTCAACACTCACAGTAGCTGGGGGATGGGTTCACCCATTCAGCAATGGGTCTCTGAGTAGAGCCTCAATATCCCCACTCTGTGGGCTGCAGTGTCATTCTGCCTAAAGCCCAGGACACAAGTTTTCATGAAAGAGCTCCTCCTATATTTATATGCACCATTCCTGCTTTCTACAAAGAGGTAGGAAACATATGAGAAAGACATATAGTGATACAGTAAAGATTGTCCTTTCTCCATAGCAACAGATAGACAGATGGTAATATGCATTTCAAATACTGCAGTAGAAAGAAAGAGAGGCTTGGGGTCATAGAAACTTTGGGTTCCTGTAGACACTTGCGGGCACGGAATGTAGTATGTGTGATAGGTTGTAATGATGACCCTCCTTTTTTACTCCTCTCCCATGTCTTGTTATGTTACCTTAGACTTTACAGTTTTTTCCCACTAAGTAGAGAGTCTACTTTGCTATCTTTTGGATTTGGACTAGTCTATACCTTTCTTTGGCCAAGAGTGTGACAGAACTGCCAACGTCCTAGTTCTGGACTTACGCCTCAAGAGGTTTTGTGTGTTTCTTCCTGATTTCTTGAGCTTCTGCCATCACCATGAAGAAGGCACCCAGACTAGCCCAGGGATGAAAGAAAGGCCATGCAGAAGAGCCAGTTCATCCCAGATGTCCCACCAAAGCCATTCTAAATCAGCCCACAGCCAGCTAACCATTGTGTGGACTCATAAGTGATCCCAGCCAAGATTAGCAAAATCACATAGCTGTCACCCTGCTGATTCCAGACATGATAACCACTTATTCTTGCACACTACTGTGATTTGTGGTTGCTTCATATTATTATTGTGGCCAGAGATAATTGTTACAGTAGGTAAGCAATAAATGTTTATTACATATGACTCAGTTTATTGTGTCACCAGAGGGACAGAAAGCTATACCATCCTGGAAAAGCCAGACTGAGCCAAAGAGGATAGATTTTATTCCCTGTTCACTCCCAAAAGTATGTCCAATCAACACCTCATCAAAAAATCTGAGAATCATGGAGTGATACTGCTCAAAAAAATTATGCTGACATATTTCTGCAAAATGTTCCCTGTTCGGGCAATCGATAACACCTAAGCCTTGGCACAGGCCCAGTTGGAAGGAAGACAACAGTGCCAGGGTAGAGATAAAGTGCAGGAGGGCAGTAATCGAAATGCACAAAGCACAGTGCTTATTCTTGAGATATTCTGCAAGTGCTGCAAGCCAGGCCTGCATCTTCTCTCTCCATCCCTCCAGAGCTGGCAACCAAAGACAATTAAGTGGAAAGGCACTTAAAAGCTGGAGCCTCTGAAGCATTCTTTATGTCTCTCTCAGTCTCGCTAGCTTCATGGGCCCATTTTTAATTTTGTCTGGCAGCCACTACAGGAGACAAGGAAGGTAAATCAAAGAGTTACTTTTTATGAGTCCTTTGAGACTTCACCGATAAGTAATTCCTACAGTTTTTTATTTATTCTCCTACTGTAAGCAATTTAGTTTTTTCTTGGATTCTTTCCTCCTATGGCTTTTTGTACCACCCTCTCTCCCGCTCTCAGCTCCATTATTTCCAAGTAGAATGTGGTGCTGGTTAAAATACAGAGGCGGCACACCCCACCTCCAGTGATTAATTTTAGTGATATTAGCAGCACAGCACTTATCTTCTGGCTGTGCCTATCAAACTTCACACTGAGGATGTTTGAAAAGAAAATTTTCCACAGTAAGAGATAATTTTCTACCCAATGACCCACCCTACATGATAACTCTCAGAAGCATCCAGCCAGATTCTTCAGTTCTTTTTTCCTTTAATATGGAACGTATATCCAGGGAAAAATACAAGTTTTCCACAATTTTTTCTTTTAACACCAAATGGTAGCTCCAAAACACTAAATCAAAACTTAGAAAGACTAATAATTAGTCCTCGTATGACACGGGTCATTAGGAGAGCTCTATGATTTTAAATCTATAGAAAGAAGAAATGCACACTTATCTTTTTTTTCCAGCTCTTTCTCTGCATCTCTCTTCACCCAGTTTTGAGCAACTAATTTGTCCCATCTGGCAGAAAGCTTCTGCCTGCCTTTTGTTTCTGTTTTGGTTTTGTTTTGTTTTTAATTTTTATTTCTATTTAGTACATGTGTGCAGTACATAATGATTACATTCATTGTAGGGAGGTAGCACATGTACATAACACATCATGATTCTTTTTATGTCCTCTTCTCTTCTTTCCCCTCCCCCCTCCTTGTGATCTCTTATTTGTTTTTAATTTGATCAATTTTGCTTTGGGTCCAGAATTAGGTTAGAAAATAACAGGAAGCTTGTGAAACCCAGATTTTTGGCACATCCTTCTTTCACATACACATACACAAACACATACCAGTACAGGCAGAAAGGCTTAAATACTCACAGGAAAGGCCACCTCCTTGCCCCTCTCGCATATCCCCATATACTTATCCACAGAGTAGACAATAGAGAGCCAGAAGACAAAGGCCTAAGATGGGGCCTGCTGGGGATGGAGGAAGAGGACATATCCACATGTTTGTCCTCCCAAGCTATCACCACATCCCCATGTGCCAGGCCCACTATGCCCTCTGAGGGCTCACTCTCATCTGCAGCAGGGATGTGTAATTTTTATGCACATATAACTCTTTTTAAGAATCTTTTGAATATCACAGACATTACCTGCAGACACATCTATATGTACAAGCATTCAGAAATTTGTCTACTATTTCAGTTGATCTATGGCTCAAAATACTCTGAGATCTACACACAGTTCTTTCTACAAATGTCATGAATGTCATTGCCTCGTTCCTTCCGGGCCTGCTGTTCTCAAATCAGTCTCTCCTGATTTCTACATGCTGATTGGTTGACAGCTCCGACCTTCACCAGCCTGGATTTTCTACTACCTAATCACAGCAGATGTACCTACTACATGGAAACGTAAATATCACCTCTGGACCTTATGGACACATCTTTTTTTCAGTAACTGTGGTCTTTACAGCACATAACTTCCCTTGGGGTGCCAGACAGTGGTAACTTTATACACTAAAATTTGTCTAAAAAATGAGAAGAGTCTCTAAACTCACATTTCTTTGGTTTCTTATCAAACTGTACCATTCTGTAGCCATGAAATATCCTTGTTGACTCTAAGTCCTCCTATTTAAGGAACGATAATGATGACTCTTACTCAGAATTTTAGTGGTCCTTATAAAAGAGCTTAATATAGGACCAGTAACAAATGAGTGCTTGAAAAATGGTACTTCATTGTTGTTGCAATGTTGTTTTAAATAAGAAAATTAAGCTACAATGAGCCATAAAATAAATAGTTGAAAGAAATATTTATATCTACACATGAATATAAGAGCATTGTACACATGCTTTTCATTGGAACAGTGATTTATGTTCCTACTTCTCTGGCTTTTTTAAGACATTGAACTAAAGTGACTGAGGATCCCTCCATGTTCTATGGAACTTTAGCTGTGATATTCATAACTGAGATTCATCTCAAGTTTTGTTTTCTGTGCTCTTATACTAAGGGTTTGGAATCAGTGTTATGTTGGCTTTTGAAAAATAATTTGGAAGATTTCCTTTTATCTCTTTGCTTGGGAACAATTTAAATAGTATTGAAGTTTCTGTTCCTTGAAGGTTGAAAGAATTCACCCGAGAAACCATCTGTGCCTGGCTCTGTTTGGAGGAAGAAGTCTTTCAAACTTTCTCAATATCATGCATGTTTGCCCATGCAGAAGAAGTCTTCTGTATCTTCCAGGTTTAATTTTAGTAATTTGTATTTTCCTCAAAAATTTATCCATTTCAAATTCATTTGGGAAGAATTTTGTAAAACATTATTTAATGTTTCTCCAACCTCTTTTGTATTAATGGTTCTTTCTCCTTTCTGATTCTACATATGCACAATTCTTTCCTCAGCCCACCTACTTTTTATTCTATTAAGCAAGCCTGGGATTACCTACTCTGTTCCACTTGGCTTTCCAAATAAGTTTTTGGATTTACTTACTAATTTAGTTGCTTTCCTATATGCTAAGAAATCAATATCTGGATTAATTTGATCATTTCCTTACATTTCTCAAAGTTACTTGCTCTCCTTTTCCCAACAGAAATAGATGCTCGTACATTTGTGTTCCTTTATTTCTATATAATAAGTACTTAGCTCTTTTACTTGTCTTTTTAATACATAGCATTATTACTACTACTTTTGCAATTATTATTATTTATAATAAAATATCCATTATTATTAAGTTTAAAGTGAAGAGTCTTTGGAGATTTTTAAGAAATTTAATAGTTTCTTTTTTTTTCTTAAGCTCTTTTCAATTTGTACTGCTTTTGGTTAAAAAGAATATTTTGCACTACTCCGATTACAAAATTTATTTGGAATAAGTTAACCATATCTCTATTGGACCAATCATTCTCTTCCTATCATTCATTTGTACTTTATTAGTCCTGGTATGAGAGGTAAAATTTCCTAGTGCCTTAGTGTTTCTGTCACTTTCTTCCCAGTTTCCTGTAGGTTAAGCTTCATGTTCTTGAAGCTTTAATAATTCAGTACATAAAGACTTATGATACTGTATTCTGAAAACTGCCTTTCATCATCTGATGCTTTTTTTCCCGGAGTCTACACAGAGTTGGAATCAAGATTAGGGAGACCTACTGTTTTTACAATTTGGTGGCACCAATTTAGGAAGAATTTAAAAGTACTGAATTATGAATGCAAATTTAATTACTGGGCCTTGGAACAGGCCTGTGAAATGAGGGTCCCTGCTCCTTGGGCTCTCTCAACCTAACAGTAAGCCTCCCTCTTCATCTAGGATCAATGCTCTGACTGTACATTTCTCTATCTTAGACAATCTCACTTGTATTATTAATTCATTTATCAGATGTTTAACTGAGTGCCTGCTTTGAACAGAGCACTGTGCTCAGTGTTGAGTACACTGAGACCTTACGGAAGGCCTGTCCTCTCTTCTGGTGCTCATCTGGGTTCTCTTCCACATTTGTTTCTGTTCTTACTCTGGGGTTTGCAAAAGATCTCATCCAATTTCATAAATATCTTCATATTCTTTCTATACTGAAGACTTCCAAATCATGATCTCTGGTTCAAATTCATGCACTTTGTCCTAATGACTCTCAAATATCTATATCCCAAACAAAAGTTTCCACTTGAGTTTGAGGCCTATATATTCTACCCTTTTCTGGACATATCCACTGAGTTACCACAGAAAGGTCATAATCAATATACTCAAAGCCACTTCAATACATTTCTCCCTTTTTAGTAATGCCACCTGTCTTAGTTAGTTTTCTCTTATTGCTGAGACAAATACCCAACACCCACAAGTGAAAGGAGGGAAAGCTTACTTAGCTCACAGTGTGTAGAGGTTTCAGTCCCTAATCGGCTGGCTCCACAGCAGGGTGGTATGGCAGAGGGCATCACAGAGGAGAGACAGTTCATGGCAGGCAGAAGGGAGAAGGGAGCATGGCAGCAAGCTATAGGTGACAAGGGACCACAGCAGACCCTTCTGTCCCTTATATTCTATCCAGGCTACATGCTCTTTGGGCAGATAGCACTCACACCCAGGGTGGGCCTTCCCATTATCCACACTCAGAACTATGCCAAACAAATCAGGTACTAATTTACTAATCACACACCTTTAATCCTAGCACTGCACGCTCTAGATCCAGCCCCCTCTAAAAAAGCCCCACCCATGACCATATAAGGCTTTAGGGGGACATTTAGGCACAGGTCATTTCAGCACGATTACCCAGGTGCCAAACACAAACTTTGGCATCATTCTGAATTATCCCATGTCCCACATGCCATACCAAATCTCTATACAAGACATACTCTTTTATTTGGGCAAATGCTGCAATTATTCCAGGCATAGACCCCAGCCTCCTACCTGGGGCTCCTCACCCCCATTCTTTCACAACTCTCTATTTCCATTCCATTTCCGCTTTTTTAGCCAAGAAAATTTCTATTTAATTCAAATCTTATTTTTCTTTTTAAAGAATGACAACAAAGCCTTTACTCATGTTCCGTAATATTGTAGCAACCACACAAGGAAGGGTGCATGCCCTTCACAGTGCCCAAGGAAGGAAGGCGGTTGTCTGCGCCCCACCCCCCCCCAGGGCTCACCTTGTAGACCCACAGCGGGGAGGGAGGGCTGGGAGGAGAAAGCCCTCAATGTGAGTTAGTGTGGAGAAAAGTGGCCTGGAGGCCCCCAGGAAGGTCAGCTCTGCCTAAGGGTACATCTCAGGGCCAGTGCTGGAGGTCACACCCTGCCAGGGAGGGTGGCACAGGAGGCCTGCCAGGAAGTCCTCTCAGCCCATTGTGGTTGGGGCCAGAGCCCACTCCCCAGGTCCCAGCCTGCAGGCACCGCCTCTGCAGGCAAGAAGGGCAGGACGCAGCCCTGCGAGGCTGGGTGTCAGTCCCTGCAAGGGCGCCCAGGTGCTCTGCTGGAGATAGCTGAACAGCACCTGCAGCACCACCCTCTGCCTTCCCTGGGACCACAGCACACAGAGCGAGCTTGGCTGTTCGCACTCCCCAAATCCCTTGGTCCCAGGACACTGATGGGCTGCAGGAGGCCGGTGGGTCAGCCCAGGCATCCACCCAGTCCCCACTGTGGTAGCCCAGGCATCCACCCAGTGCCCAGGTGTGGTCACCCCTGTTCTGCCTGGGACACCAGTCCATGTCTGGATACAGAAGGCAGTGGATAGACTTAAACCTTGTAGGGTCCTGCTGCAGACTGAAACCGGCCACATTCACCACATTACGTGGGTTCTCAGGACCCCCATAGCTTAGGGTGACCTGTCTAGACCTAGATCTATGTCTAAAGCGTTTGAAGACTTCCCTTTTGTCCTTAACAAGAAAGCCTAACTCCATAATGCGCCATAAAAGACCACCCCAGTCTGGCTGTTTTATCAGTCTGAGAATTTTTTTCCTTTTCAATATCTATCTGCTTTTAGTCATGTCTAGTATCCTTCAGTGTCTGTCTAAAAACCTTTTAGATTTCACTTTCTTGGCTGGGAAACTCACTCCTCCCTCCTTTTTTCTACTCACGACATGTTAATATGCTTTATTTTACTACTATCATGTGTTTTATTCCATTTCAATGGGTCTTTACTTCTTCCTTCAATTTGTACCTTTTCTCATAGGCTTGTGTTGTTTTAAGTATCTTTTCTGGTGATTGGAAAAGGTAACTTTTACTGATAAAAGTGTTTAGGCAGTGATGTGTTTAATAGGCTGTCTGAAATTAAAATAAAATGCCTGATTTATAACATTTGCCAACCTGATGGTACAGATATTAACATATACCAACTTCAAGCTACCGACATAATATTACAGAACACGGAGTAGGATTAACATGTGCACGATTAGTCCTGAAAAGCCTATGAATCTGACTTTAGCTCCTCTTTACATTTAAGGTTTATAAAACATCATCGAACCTAAAATTCTCTAATATCTATATAAAGAATAAACCAGTATCTGTTGCGTTCACCCAGGTAAAAGGAAGAATTTGAAAAATATTTTTCCTAAGTGCTTTCAGTAGCTTCCTGGGTTTTATTATTTTATTTTGGAATATAGATTATTATTACATAATTATATTTACATTCTGCATTATCTCTTCCGAGTATTATTTTTGACATATAGATTTAAAACTCTTTTAAACCATTAGTTTTAGACTTAACTCTGTACTTGACTGATTTGAGTTATTTTTGCCATAAGAGTGAAAAGAGCATTTACATGGTCTTCATACTGATTTATCACTCAGAAACTCTATGATGTTGGGAACAGGGATGGGTATTATTTATCTTTCATGTGCTTTGTCTTACTGTAATAGCAATATGAGCAACAGTCACTAGGACATTCTATGATAGTGCAACACCCAGTCATTTTCTCATTGTATGTTTTTATTGAAAAGATTTTTTAAAAAGCATTAGGGCATGGTAGTGATACAGAAACACCACCAGTCCATAGAGATACAGGGTTACCATCTTGTTCAGTATGAATCAATGAACTACTTGCTCTTAGATCGAGAATTTTGTTTTAAGGCACACAATTTGTGTGTAATTGCTGAGTCACTTGTTATGTTAAATCAAATTTTCATCTTGGAAACATTCCAAATGTACACTGACTAGTTTTGCTTCTAGCCTCTGGCATTGTCAAACAACTTCATGCTCAAAAAATGCTTCCTACAGCTTCATGTTACCAATGTAATCAGTTTAAACTGTAATTACCCAGATATTTACATCAACCTCCCTATCAAATTATATACATAAGCTTTGATTGTATCTCTTTTTCTCTTATCTCTGATATTGGTAGAGAATATTTGAATAATTTATCATTTCAGATGTAATCATTCTTGCTCATTATTGCTAATTAAATCTTTATGGTTGATCTGTACTTGGCTATTATTAAGATACTAAGTTTCCTGAAGGTAGAAACAGTGTGATTTAGTGAAAAGGAAAGACAATTTTAAAGTCAGACAAACTTGGGTAGATTCGTGCTTGTGCCACATTTTAACTGTGCGGCTTTGAGCAAGGTGATTTATCTTTTTGATCCACCAAGAGATTAAAAGGGGATTTTAAACATAGTGATGAGAATAGTTACAAAGATTATATGTGAAACGCCTATGCCAGTGCCCAGAATTCTTACCAATAAACACGAGCTTGTGTTTCCCTTTTTCATGCTCCTTTGGGATAGTTCAGCAGATTAATGACAGAGCTGTTATGAGATGTATTTTATAAGACTTTGGAGTGTCCCTTTGAAGCTTTCAGAGGCTAGGATTTGACAGATATTCCTAAATTACACAGTAGGAACTGGTCACCACAGGAGACAGTTCTCCTTGATCCTGTCTTCCCACACATAAATCCACTAGAGTTGGTCCCTCTGTTGAAAAGTTTGCTGATTAATAAAAATAACATATTTGCAGATTTCACAGTACAGTCAGCAAGCTATTTACTTCCATTAAGAAACACACATCCCTTATTAAAAGGAGAAATGGTAGGCTCAGAGAGGTTAAGACATTTATTTCAAGTCACACAACTAGGAGGGTCAGAGCTCAGATAGAAACCAGGATTTGTTGGTCCCCAGCCCTGCAATCCACTCCTGTAATCTGTATCATCCATGCATCAGTTACTACATATATGCAGGGCAATCTTAGTCTCGTATGCAGTTGGGTCCCAGAAAGTTCTGTCACCTCTTTTTTACTGGCATCTTTTACTAGGATGCTAGGACGGGCACATCCCACCAAGGAATGATTGCTTGGGCTCTGCCAAATTCACCCATCTCTGCGGAAGCACTAAGCTGTAATCCTGTTGGAACTGTTTCCTCCTGAAGAAAAACTGTCTTGCAACTGCTTAGTGCTTATGTTTCTAGTAATTGTGGTGCAGGTGTGGTTACAGAACTAAATAAGCATAAAAGAATAAGATCCACAGAAACTCAGGAGGTTCAAGCAACTAAAAGTATCAGATTTCTAGTCCTATCCCTTGCCAGACTTTGCCACATAAGAGCAGCAGTTTGAGTTATCAAACAACAAAAACAGATCGCTGGTTAAATTACTCTGATTATTTTTGTGAGGAAACGATTACACCTAATTACAAGCAGGGCTGAGGTGTTGCTTTCCTAATGAAACTAAGGGGGCAGGTGTAAGTTCAGGATCTCATTTTCCAGCTTCAAATAAGGTTTCTAAATATACCCTTAACACACTTCCTGCTGGTATTTTACTACTGTATTGATTTGAAACCGGTAAGGTCTTCATGAAGGTTTGCTAAAATAAAACGCCACTCTGGAGGTTTCTTTTCACGTGTTTTTTGGAACTATGCTGAGATGTACAAAATAGAAATAAGTGGGAAGTAACTGAAGGGCTGTCGGTATGCATTCTCAGCTCAGAATCTGAGGGCAAATAAAGAGCCATGTTCCTATCTGTGAGTAAGCTAGGCCTTTTGAGATATTTTAAGTAATCATGCATTCAAAGTTCCAAAATGTATTTCTGAACTTTCATTTTTCCACCCCAATGTTTGGTTAGCCTTTTTAAAATTTAGATTTTAATACAATTCTTGAAATAATACTCTTTGTTGATGTAATCATATGTGAAAGGGAGAAGTGAGCTAAGGTTAAAGGACAAAGACGATCGCATACATTGGGAAATCCTTAGAGGAAAAATGCTTCTAAAAGGCCCAGGACTGCAAGAAAAGTTTGGAAAGGTCCAAGTTGGAGAGATTGTGGCAGCCTGAGAATGGAAGTTTGAGACAGAGCAGCATGAGAAAACACAAAAACAGAAGAGTGTTCATGATTGCACAAAAAAAGAGGTAACTATTCCGTGAAAAATAGAATTTAGACAATTAAGACTGTGCTGCTACTCAGGAGGCTGAGGCACGAGGATTGCAAGTTCAAGGGTAGCTTTGGCAATTTAGCAAGACCCTGTCTCAAGAGAAACTTTTTAAAAGCTGGGGAGGTAGCTCAGTGGCAAAGTGCTTGCCTAGCATGCATAAGGCTCTGACATTCAATCACCAAAACTGAAAAAAATAAAACTATACCTAAAGTATCAAGCACATAGTACATAAAGAAAGATGGCAGCAGAACAAATTAGACATTGAGAAACAGATGTTGACCCTTGTCCTTTTGTTTGTTTATTCTTATTAATTCATTAATTTATTATACTATTTATTCTTTATCATCTATTATTTTTGTTTTACTTTATTATCATTTTATGTATTTCTTTTACTTTTTTCAATTACCCATGAAATAGATCTTGTTTTAGGAAGACGAGTATGGGTACGGTGGGCAGGATAAGGACACAACAGAGAGGTATTGTTGGGAACCTCTGCCACACATTGGGAAAGACAGAGCGGAAAGTGGGAGGGGCAGCCCAGGTCTGTGGATGATGTGAGGGAAGGAAACTGATGGTGGGGTCGACCTCTGATCTGCAGCAGCATGGAGCAGTGTCTGGTTGTGATTGTGAGATCAATGGTTAAGGGGAGAAAAGGTGCTCCCTACCCAAGGGAGGCAACCTGATAGGCAAGTGGAGAAAGGCAAGATCATCCAGAAATCCTGCAGAGCTTTCAATAGCAGAGAAGCCTATGGGACAGCAGGCTTTGAACCTTGAAAGTTAGGTTAAAACTCAGACATCTGCTGACTAAGATGAGAAAGATGAATGAGAAGTAAAGGCCAAGTCACAGGGGAATGAGGGCAGTGAGACAACACAATCTAGTCTGAGGAGTTAGCAACCTTCGCAATGTTGTAGTAACAGCAGATTAAATGTTCTCCTCATAAATCTCAGAATTCAAACCCCTGGGCCTCCCAGGCTTTCAGGAGTTTGGTGAGAAAATGTGGAAAACTGAATTTTGAGGCTTACTTCTTGAAGACTCTGATAAGTTCGCACATCACAGGGTTTTGAGTTTAAAGTGACGTATGTGAGGATGTAGGAGAGAGGCATACTGCTCTGGACCACAGACCCTCGAGGCTAGATGACTGCAATTCAAGATGGTTATGATTGTCGTTATGGTTTATATCTAGATGTCCCCCAAGAGTCTTGTGTGCTCATAGGTGGAGCTTTTGTAACATAATTGGATTATGGGAGTTTATAACTGACTTGCTGTGAGGAGGTGGGGTCTGCTGGAAGAGGCGGGTCACTGGAGGCCTGGCCTGAAAGAGTTTACCTCCCTCCCTATCTCGTCCTTTCACTCTCTGCTTCCTGGATGCCATGAGATGAGCAGCTTTCCTCTGCCCAGACCCTTCCTCAATGCCGTTCTGCTTTGGAGCCACCTGACTGTGGACTGAATGTGCTGCAAACTGTGAGTCAAAGCACACCTCTCCTTTAAATTATGAATGTCAGGTACCGAGTCTCAGGAGAAAAGTAACTAAGACAATGATAGTAATTTGGAGCTCAGCAAAATTGGAGCAGATGAATTCACTTCTTAAACCTAGTGTAAAGACAAGGAAGTAAAAACAAACAAATAGCATCAAGACTCAAATAATCCAGATACCAGCAGCTCTTCCATGTACATCATGCTATGCAGATACACTCTAAGGAAAGATCATATATATATCTCCACTGTAGAGCATAAATAACTGGTACAGCTAAGGATCGATAGGAAAGTTAGTAATTAATCTTTGAATTTTGTCAAGAGACAGGGTAAGATGCAGACCACTGAGCAGAAAGCTAACTCAGTAGGCAGACTGCAACCCTATTCTGGTGGCGTCCAGCTCAATGGAATCTCTAGCCTTGGTTAACAACTCCTGAAGTTAAGCTAAGAGAACTAAGTGGAAATTCAACCACTTTTTCACTTTTGTGGTGCTGGGAGTTTTTCATTTAAAAAGATTTTACAGTTTAGATTGCTCAAAATGATAAGTAATCTTTAGATGTTGGAGCCTTCAAAGCTTCACCACCCGAAGAAGAAGAAGAAGAAGGAAGAAGAAGAAGAAGGAAGGAGGAGGAGGAGGAAGAGGAAGAGGAAGAGGAAGAGGAGGAAGAAGAAGAAGGAAGAAGAAAGAAGGGAAAAGGGAAAAGAGAAGGGAGAAGGGAGAAGAGAGAAGGGAGAAGGGAGAAGGGCGAAGGGAGGGAGGGAGAAGGAGGAGGAGGAGGAGGAGGAGAAGAAGAAGCTTCCCTAATTTCCCTCCCAGACGTAGCCATGGAAGATGATGAATGAGAAAGATATTCTCTCTTGGGAACAAGGAAAGAACTAATGTTCTTATTCCAATACCCAGTCATACATCTCTGGTATATTCACCAGCATGATGTGTTTGTTATGTGCCACTTCATACTGATTTCATTGCCCATTCCTTTTACAAAATGAGAGGTTTTATTATAATTATTATCTTTTCTCCAGGAGAACATATTAGATAAGTTAACTGGACAATGTAAACTTAGTTATAGGCCGCCGAACTATAAGCTCTCTCAGAGTTATCTACGAGATAACCAAGTCCAGAGATCAGAATTTACCTTTATTTTTACTAATTAAAGGAGATTCTCATATTTTGGCTCTATGATACCAACTACCCTTCTTTGTTGTGATCACCTGCAGAGTCTCCAATGCCAACCATCCCTCTTCTTGACGACTTTTGCCCTAAGCTTCATCACTGCTTATATCATAACTCTTGGCAAGTCTTTCATTTTTTGAACGTCAATTTGATTTCTTGAATTCCTGTCACCCAATGATCATATTATTCACCAATCTTCTATCCCTTAGTCCCCTCATCATACTCTAGACCTTTTCAGTATTTAAATTCTTTTATTGTAGAACTAAATCATAACAAATAGATATACTATAATTTCTTTATCCATTCTCTTGTTGAGTTCTAATAGTTACCCATTATAAACAAAGTTTCCCTACATTGTGCCATTTTTTTCTGACTGAACATTGTTTCTAAAGAAAAACACCTGGTTAGGAATGTATTTAAGATCACCTTCACTTAAGATTCCCATTCTATCATTATTCTATCTCACACAAATCTAGTTGGTCCTGTAAAGAGATTTTACAGATGTAATTCAAGTCCCAGTATGCCGTTGCCAATTTAGGAATGGAAGGAAGTCATGAAGAACAACTCCAGCAGCCCTAGAAGCAAAGAGCAGACCCCAGATGACAGGCAGGACTGAAAAGATGATCCCAGTCCACAAGAAATTGAGTTCTTCCATAACAAGAATGCACCCAAGAGAGAATTACCGAACTCCAGATGAAAATGCAGCCAGCCATCACCTTCTCTTCAGCCTAAGAACCCAGTCACATCGGGCACTGTAGGCTGATATACACAATTGAGAATTAGTAGATGAGAATATATTTAAGCTTCTAAGTTCTTGGCAATAGGTTTCATTGCAAAAAAAAAAATCTAATACATCATCTCTAACTTTGTCATTTTCTATTGCCTAAATGTTTTGCTATTCTCCTGAGCAGACTTAATTATCTCATACCAAGTTTACCCTGGTTCACAAAGAAGGCTCCAATGGACTCTCATTAAATCATCTCAGGTGGCATAAAGTTTAAGGTTTGCGTTGGAACATGCCCACCACCCTTCATCAATACTATGTGTGATGAGAGCTTATAGAGTCACACAATTACCTCTACTCATTGTATTTTCTTTCTCTTTTTTGTTGCCAGGGATCAAACTCAGGGCCTTGTGCTTGCAAGGCAAGCACTCTAGCCACTGAGCTAAATCCCCAGCCCTCGCTCATTGTATTTTTATGTATCAGGCCAGGTCTTAAAATTATATCTTTTCTAGATATAAGTAATGGTTGAATGGGAGTATGTGAACATGCATATGTGCTTTACTAGTAGTTGCTGGGTGCTTAAATTACTTGAATGCAATAGGAACAGCTCTTTCTGATTGTGACAATATTTTCCTGATCCTAAGGTCATCTCTCCTTTAAGATGCTGTTTTCAAGCTTTAATTCCTCTTTTCATTTTCAATTAAAATTTATGTCACCTATTGACTATGCAAACTTTTTTGAAAGTGACAGATAAGACGAAGGTTCATTACTTCCAAATCCATTCCCAGTGTGGTCATGCCTTCCTCAGTCAGTGGGGCCGGGGTCCCATGACCTCCTGCTGAAGCCCTGCATAGAACACAGACACTGAGTGCCAGGCAAGCCACATGGCCTTAAAGGCAGCTGTCATCTCTGCTTTCCCAGAGGGCCTGGCTATGTCCCTTGGAGCCCAGTAAAATCTTTGACTCTTCTTTGACCACATTGCCCTCCCTCCTGCATGAAATATACTAAAGTGACAAAGATATAATGAGTAGTCTAATATTGCATTTTACAGAACTATGACTTGTCTTTTACTTGTCAAGTGAGGAGGTTGAACTTCATAAACTCTAAGACCTGGCACCACTCTACCCTCTTCACAAACACATAAAATTGAAGCACAAAGAAGCCTTAGAAATTACCATATCTAACACCTTCTTTTTTAGAAATTTGAAAAAAAAGATAAAATATTTCTGTTCATTCATCCAGAAATGAAGTCTACTAGGTAAGCAACAGAAAACTGTTGAGCTTCTACTATCTTACATACGATTTTCCTATTTGTAGGAGAGAAAGTTAGGGTGCAAGCATGCATAAATAACTTATCTATGTTTCAGAGGGTCAGAGTTAGGGAAAAGTTCTATTCCCAAGAACTCTTATAAGCCAAAACCAGATGGACTAAACCAATGAGCACGTTTAGTGAGAATAAGATAAAGTATACTGTCTGTGTGACCATTCACCTGCTCTTTTTCAACATGAGTGGTAGTCTTGGCTCTGAGTGTATGTGCGGGCCCCAATCATCCTTGGATTCCCTACACACATAAAGGAGTGATGTCAGATCTGGCACTCTTGGGAACACTGGGTACCTGCCCAAATCTCAACACAGCCTAAATGTAAGTGCATGTTTTGAATGGCACTAGCCTTATTGTTTCCAAACTTATGCTCAACTGCTATGGCTGGAGGTGTTCCTTGATTTGGAAATCAAAACCAAACTATGGGATTGAAAACTCAGTGAAATGCTATCTACAAATTGTAGAATTTAAGTAATATAGCAGGTATTACATTCAGAGATTAATGCAGTTTTATATTTTTCATGTACATAAATGTATTCATTACTTAAAAAGTTTTAATTTTGTATGATCCTTAAAATCTATAAAGAAATTCCTTATATAGCTAATTCTTTGAGGTTTTTTTCTTCTTCAGATTAACCTAGTAAGATAAACAGGAATGTTTAAATTTACAGTTAAATTTACAGTTAAAAATATGAAAGTCAGGAAAATGACTCACTCAAAGTTACATAGGTAATACTAGGTAAAAGCCAAGACTAAAAACTCAGGATTCCATTTCTTACTCTGGTGCTTATGTCATGGTGTTATATTTATACATGCACAAAACAGAAAAACAAGGTTTAGCTCCATAATTACAACATATAATTCAAATTACTATGAATCTTTTGCATGTCCATCATGTAGGATTTTAACTTGAAATGAGTACTATTTTATGCCAATGATAAAATCAAAGTGAAAGTTGCATGTCAGCCCAAATTGAAATCTTTTTGCAGTCATAGATGGGGGCTTACCTTATTGTATCTCCTGAACATGAGGCAAGGCACTGGAGTTGTACTTAACGCAAGAAAGAGGATTTATATTTGCATGTAGTTTAAATACTTGAAATTCTGTAATAAATGCCTTATAATCTCACATAGGACTTGATACTTCTCTTTTTCCAAATTTAAAATTCATACTGAGACATTCCCTAATCTTTCTCAAATATTTTATTTTGCCTTTTTAGAATGGTAGACTAATCATCATCCTATAATGTGGGACGAGAAGTCAGAATGATCCAATATGATCCTACTTGACAACACCAAACACTCAGGTAAACTTTTAGATTTATAATGTGTCCCATAATATCTTTTTACATTATCTTTTTATGATGCTCTGATTAGTAAACTTAAGTATTTAGCTAAATCTAAACAAAGAAGACTTCAAAGTACATAAAATCCTCAAGTTTTAATTATGTAAAAATCTACTCTCTGACCCCATATCAGTTTCCTTCTGATGCCTCTATCACTCCCTCTTGGAGTTCAATGATACTAATTCCACGGTTCATGGAAATACGATTTTTATTCTCTCTGTATTCTATGGATCATATCAAAAGAACACTTGCCAAAGAACCCCATTTTCCTTCATATTTCCACTAATGCATCTATCTGTGTTCCTGATATCTGCCATGGGATACCAAGTGTTTCACCAAACTTTGTAAGTGACTTCTGGTATGTGGCTCAATGGAAAGAATACATGATACAAATGAAAGATTTTCATCCTTTTGTGGCTCAATAGTATGCCATTGTGCGCATGTACCACATTTATCTATCGGTTGATGAACATCATGTGACAACATGAACAGAACTGGAGGTCACGATGCTAAATGAAATAAGGCAGGTACAGAAAGACAAATGTCACATGATCTTATTCATATATAGAATCTAAAAAGTTTGAGCTCTTGGAATTTGAAAGTAGGATGGTGGTTACCAGAGGCTGGGAAAGTAAGGAGCAGGGAGGATGGAAAAGACTGATTAACAGGTGCTAAGTTACAGTCAGGCAGGAGAAAGAAATTCTGCTGTCTTATCGCACAGTTGATAACTGTAGATAATGTACCATATGTATTTCTAACAAGCCAGAAGATTGTGAATGTTTTTACCATAAAGAAATAATAAGTGTTTGAGATTATAGATATGTTTGCCCTAATTTGAACATTATACAATGTGTGCATGTATTGAAGTGTCACAGGAAATCTCATACATACATACAATTTTTAGCTATCAGTTAAAATTTTAATAATAAAAAAGACCTCCATGAGAAAAAACATTTCCTTCCCATCTAGATACTAAAGGAATTTAGTTTCCAGTATCAGTTTAATCCCACAGCTTTAATTAAGGCTCTTCTAGTCTATTGATCCATGCAGTATGATGATTTACCTTAGAGGCAGAAGAATCATAAGCTAAATAAACAATAGTAAGCAGGGTGTCAAGAGGATCAGAGAAAGATTCAAGCTTGATCCAATCAATGTGTTAAAGACAGAAGTAGGAACTACGGGAGGGGCAGGATGTGCTTGCCAACTTCCCCAGTGCTCTTGTTTACATGTGAACATCCCCGTCTGCTTGCCCTTCTGGCTTCCTGTGTTGCTCACAGAGATCAGATAAGGCCCGTCTTCACATGTCACTGATAGAGATCAGACATGGCAGGTCCTGAAAGGAGTGTGGTAGGCCAGTAGCTGGAGGGCTTCCCTCAGAAAACTACAGTAAAGCTTCTACCAATAGTCCTTTCCATTGGAGATCAGTCTCTTATTCTAGGTTTTCTGTGATTGCTATTTTCAGTCCTGTTCTCTGAAATTCTAATACCACCACCAATCAATGCTGCCAAAGAGGAAAAAAAATCTTAAGGAATTCTACTCTTAGTCATATGAGAAGAGAGTGATCTTGTGTGTATTTGTTTCTATATCTTTACAGAATCAGGGAGACAGTAGATTTTTCAACTAATAAACTGATTCAGATCTTGCAAAGGATGAGAATACCTACTTCATGAATAAAAGAATATTAAAGAGATAATAAAGCCCAGGTACCCCCTGTTCAGGCCATTGCATCAAGGCCCCAAACGCTGACCTTTCAGAAGCACCCACCTTTGGGCAAGCACTTAGCCACATCACATTCTACACATATGGGTCATAACAGTACTTAATGTCACAGACAGTGTGGATAAAATTCACGTGTTAGGAAAGCATTCTGAGGAATAAACTAATAATCCCTAAGGGTGTAAAGCTCTCTGGTTTATAAAAAATAAAACTATGAACTGAAGAGCTGTTTATGTAATGAATAAAAGAGAGAGGAGAAGGATGAAGAAAGAGGGGAGGAATGGGAAGAAGAGGGAGTGAGGGCTATTCGTTGAGCATCTGCTGAGCAGGAGTATAAATAGTTTTCATGCATTAACTTACTCAGTTCTCATAACAACCCTGTAAATAGGCCACTGTTAAGTTTTTCAGATGAAACACTCAGACTTAGGGAGATTAAGTAATTGACCCAATGTCACCCTTGAACTCGAGGCTTTTTACACTGAAGCAGGTACTTGTAACCATTTTAAGAAGAAGAAAAGAGAAAACAGGGAGTGGAGAATGTGAGGCTCATGTACACATTTTAAGCATCTAATATATTTTGATAGAGTTTTATCTATATACAGAACCTTGAAGATACTGGTACAAACCTCTAAAAGGTAAGAGAAAACAAATTCAAATCTCCTTTCTTCCCCTGCCACCTAGTTATCTAATTTCCCTCTTTCCTCAGGAGGAGCCACTAATAGCAATTTCCTGCATGCCTGTCTTCTCAGGTATTATATTTATATTATTCATCCTTAATAAGTGTCAGCATTGTCCTTTTTCAGGTGTCCAAGTTAGAAAATTAAGAGTCATCCCTGAAGCCTCCCTGCTTTCAGTGCCTGCAGCCATTCATCAATGGCCAAATTCTATGAGCTTTTATCTCCAAGTAAGTATCTCTCAAATTTATCTACTTCTCACCATCTCAGCACTAGGAACCTGCTCCAAGCTATGATTGTCTCCTACCTAGACTGGTATAATAGCCTCCCAACTGATCTTGTCATGTTCACTCTTGAATTCTAATCTGTGATCTACAACCAGTGGTAACTTTTCAAAAGGCAAGTTTTTGCATTGTGCTCACCTGTTCAAAATGTTTAAATGTTCTAGGATTGTTTTGAGGCTAGAAACCTACAAACTCGTAGCATCACTCATAAGACCTTTATATCTTGCACAGATCTCCAACTCAACCTTGCATGGAGCTCTTCATTGTTTTACCTCTGCTTCGGCCCACTGGTTTTTCTCAGAATTCCTTACACGTTCTATGCTCCATAACACTGGAAAGCAATTCTACTTAGTATCTCATTCTCCTGAAATGTTTTCTGAGTGACTCCTGTGCTTCCTCCAGATCTTGACTACCACAGCACTTCCTCTCTGAAGTCCAGTTAATAGACCTGGATTCAAAGACTTCACAGAATGAAAGGAACATTCATGGAGTGGCTCAAACTGTGGAGAGGTTTGGTAACAACTCCACTCAGGCTCTATTTCTTCTCCTATAAAGGAGGTAAAGAACTTACTTTGTAAAGTTCTGCAGAATGAAGGAGAAGCATGCAGAAAGCTTAGCTCTTTTGAGCACAGAGTAGATCCTCACTGTTGGCTTGAATCCATTCTTCTGTTTCCTCACTTGTAACTAGAAATCCCACCCTCCTGAAGTCTAGGGGCAATGAGAAATAGATGAGATTATGTGGGGTTGGCTAACTATTATCTGGGAAGCAAATCTGTCCTGTGGCCAGATCATGTGCTAAGAAAGATTTTTTTTAAATATGTTTCTAAAGGTTTGTAAACAATCAAAAAATGGGGAATTGGAAAGGAAGAGAAGGCACAGGAGAAAAAGAGGAAGAAGAAAGAAGAGAGAAAGAGGAAATTGAAAGGAAATAAAGCAAGGAAGGATGAGGAGGAGGGGGAAGAAGGGAGCATTGGGCGGAAAAGGAGAAGGAAGAGGAGGAAAAACAGAGACTGTGTGTGGTTCCACAGAGCCTGAAATACTCACTATGTAGTCCTGTAAAAATATTTGCCTAGCAAAGACTAAAGAGAGATCCTTAAAATTAAAAATATTGTTGTCCTTATTTCACAATCTTCACCTAAATTGTTCCTTTCCCTACTTCTCACAATATTAAGTAAGCTGATGTAAAAAGTAAAAGGACCTAATTTCAGATTAATGCAATGAAGATATGGGGGTTATTATGAATTCTTACCAATTTCTTCTGTACTGACAAACTACAGAATATCTGAAATTACACTTCTGTTCATGAAGTAACAACCTGCAAAATTCACGTCAGTGTTGCTCTCCATACAGAGACCACGAAAACTCTTTACTCCTTGGTTGCTCCAGGAGGGGAGAAAGTGCAGTCTCACAAGAACTCTGAACAAACTGTGAGATCAGACCAACAGGGTCCATTTCCTAGTTCCACTGCTTCCTAGCTATGGAAATATCACCTCTCTGTTTCTTCATCTACACGATATTCTACCCTTTCAGAGCTCAAATTTAAATCTTCCATAGAACTAAATTTTTGGCAGCTTCTGTATAGCCATAATTAATGAAGAACAAGTTTGAAACAGCACATGCTGAGCATATGGGTATTCCGGAGACATATCAACATCATTATCAGGAAAAATGAGATGTCGCTCAGTGTGTGCATAGCAGTTCTCAGATCCAACCCAAATGAAAATTAATACCCCTTCCACTGGTACAATATGGGTGAAATACTATACAATCTGCCCAATAGCAGCATTATATTGACTTGGTATATAATAAAGAACATGAAATTGGAAACAGTGTGTTCTTTCTACACAGACAATCCCATGTGCCTGGGATGGTGCACATGAACCAAAGAATTTTACCAAGTTTTCCTTTTCTTCAAAGAACTTTCAATTTACAGAAAGATATTTTAAAAGACTAAGTTTATTAAAGATGTGTCAGGCTCCAGGGATTTAGCTCAGTGGTTAGAGTGCTTGAGTTAGATCCCCAGCACCAAAAAAAAAAAAAAAAAAAAAAAAAAGGTGTGTCACATGCTAACTAAACAGCCAGATTTGGGGGGTGTTAACATTCAAGTTTGTTTGTGTAGTTGTTTGTTTTTGCAATGCTGGGGATTAAACCCAGGCCCTTGTGCATGTCAGCTAAGCACTGTACCACTGAGCTATGCCTCCAGTCCAACATAAAACTTTTGTGTTCTCACATGAGGATGGAACATTGAGAAGAAGGTGCTTAGTTTCTACATTCTTGTGTAACGTTCTTGTCCTGAATCTCTTGGTCCCATGAAAAGGAAATTACCTCTATCCACAGCTCTTCTGCTTTCCAAGCATACTTCCAATGCTGTATCATTTTTCCTTCGCTTTATTCAGGTCTTACAGGTGAAAAACCAAAAATTAATAAAGACAAGTAATTGACCTAAATTCATAGAAAAAAAAAAACTTTTACTGATAAGAAGATTATAAGCCTTCAGGAATAAAATAAATAATTTGTGGGAAGTCTCATGTGCCCATGAAAGTGCCCATGTATTCATGAACTCTCATTTAGAGATTCTCAAGTGAGCACAAGGTTCTATGCCTCTATCAAAGCACCTGCATACTCCCAGTATAGGAGAATGTCCTATTCTCTCCATGCTTGGGGGAGTGAGATAACCGACCAAACAAGAGTATACAGCAGGAACTGGGTTTGGTGGTGCACATCTGTAATCTCAGTACTCTGAGAGGCTGAGAAGGGAGGCTTTCAAGTTTGCCCAGCCTGGGAAACTTAGCAACTTAGTGAGAACCCATCTCAAAATAAAAAATAAAGGACTGTGACTTAGCTCAACAAGAAGGCGCTCAGTTTAATCCCTGGTACTGAAAACAACAGGCACCAGCAGGAAGAAGACTGAATGTATCTTGTGTCCCCTCCAGATAAAACTCAGCTGGCAAAGCTGGCAGGGATCCTTACTTGGTGGCTCCTTTGAAAATGGCTGTCAAATCAGAGAGGAGACAACCAAATATGTTCTTCATGTCTGATGCAAGTAACACAAGTACTGGGAAGCAGACTGAGGGCGCGCTCTAAATTCTCACTCAGGCTTTCCTCCATCTGTCTGAGACATGTAGGCCCTGGCTTATACCAATACTAAACTACAAATGCGAAATAAGCAAATGAATAGAGGAGTAAGAAAGTCTGCCTGAATGAATGAAGGAAATGAAAACTCTCCCAAAATTATAACCAGCAAGTAAAATAATTCATGGATTTCTAGCTCAAGCCAGGTAGGGTCTATAATTATGATAACTGAACTTAAATTTCACAAGACTTCATTTGTATAGAAGCCTCTTCCCAGGTCCTGGGAGGAGGGACAGTAATGAGTTCACACAATCCTAAAATATTACAAAAATGCCAAAAAGAGTAAGAACTTTAAGTCATAATTAGTTAAAACCGATGCCTCTCCTCACATATGAGAAGTGATATTAGAGTGGTCAAGGGTATTTTTAGATCGGCTAAGGAAGAGGTTGGAGTGGATATATATTTAGTTCAGGTTCAGCAGGACATATTTATATGTCTCACAGTGCTCACATTATTGCTGTACAAAGGTAGGAATCGTTTCTAAGAATACCCTTTCCACCCACCAGGCAGGCTGAGCTGGCACCAGGACACGCAGGGCTTGAGGTAGAAGTGTAATACAAATGTGTCCCAAAGATCTCGGCACCAGAAATCCACGGGAAATGAAGGGACAATAGGCTTGAAATGTGTGGAGGCAGAAGGTGAGCTGTGGAAATATCTTCTGACCAGGAGACTTGTAAATTTCTAAGCAGAGGATTTCTTCTTATAAATCCCAAGTCAAAATGAAAATTTTCTCCTGCAAGGAATATACTTGATGATGAATACTAAACAATTATAAATGTATACTTCACTTATGAGATTCACACAACATAGAATGTACCAGACTAAGTCCCTGTGTTTACAGTGCAAACATGCAATAGAACAATAGGAACTGGGTGTGTCACTGAATCTAATTTCATCTTTTTGTATGTGCCAACGTATCTACTGGGTCACAGAAAACACACGGAAACAATACAGCACACAAAATGACCTGCGAAAGCCATGTGAAGAAACAAAGCTTCCAATGACAAATCTCCTACACTATTTTATTACTACATCAGTGAATATTACCTGACAGCTATTTGATCATAAAATTACACACCATAATACAATGTGGCAATAATTTAATATATTTGTAGTTATTTATGCCTCAATTTCAAAATAACTTTGTGTAATTTTATAGAATTATACACATAAATATTTAAAACTATATCCCTATATATATAAACATCAATGATGTTTCATAAAATTATCAATTAAAATTGAAAGTAGTCAAATTTGAACTTTCCATACTTTCTGTGTTTGTGGTGTTTTTCAGCAAGGCTGAAGTAATAATTTTCATGATTCCTCAAAGTAAATATACATGTGTATACCTAATTTTGTATTTAAAATGTTTAAGGGACCCACAGACACCCAAACTGTATAAACATCAAACCCTGGAAAGCCTAAATCCAGCCCTGAGCTCAGAGGAGTATGCTCTTCATCAACAGTTCGCCCTTTGATTTTGGTTTTTTAAATTTAATTTTGTGTAGTGCTTCCTCTTGCCTCTGGTGGCAGATGACTCACAGAGTTTATTGTAGCTAAAGGCCAAAAAGTATGGCAGGAGCACAGGGACTGAGCAACGTGGAGCAGGCAGTGGGGAGGGAGTTACGCTGTCCTTTCGACCCTTTTTACATTTCTTTCTCCCATCCATCTGCTCCAGGAAATCAGGGCCTGAAAACATTCCAGAACGATGAAACAAACATCTGTGCTCCTGGTTGGTCTCTTTCCTCTCCCAGTTCTGTCCCATTCTCCTCAAACAATCCCCTCATTACCCATTCATACCCAGACTTTTCCACACATTATGACTCAGGTCACAGTGACAGACGATCCCTGGTAAAGGTCACTGGCCAAGAGCTGCATTTATTAACAGGAGGTTTCTGTCATAGCTGACCGCATTACTCCTGAACCCAGGAAAGGAAAACAGCTGCTAGAACAAATCAAGGCAAGGTGCTGGGGTCCTTAAAAAGCTTGTGTGCATGCTCATACAATTCAAGCACGGTCGGCAGTGAGGCATGTCATTTTCCCCCAGCTAGTCTCCGCTAAAAATCCTCATAGTGTCATCTTCAAAAATAATGAAGTAAAATACCCCTCCAACATTCTCTCACCTTATTTCTGCCTATTTCTGGGTTCAGCAGCAAGTACTGCACACTGAAGTCAATGACAGAGCCCCAAGAGCACACTCAAACCTGCTGAATGGGGTCAGTGATAGAATTGGTTTGGTTTTCATGCTGTACGTATGAAAATTGCTAGCTAAGTCTGCTAACAATTGCATCACACTGCAGTTAGTAGAAGAATATGGCAACAGCATTCTTTGCTAGAAGAAAATTCAAAACGGATGTACAACCTCTTGCCTGCTCTGTCAGTAGTCACTTAATGACCTCTAGTAAATACTATTATGTGAGGATATGGTGCCAGATAGAAATACAAAGAGAGACAAAATATGGTGTATATCTTCAGAGTGCATAATCTACGTTTAAAAATAGAAAACTAATAATCCCAAGATAGTGTGAAATGTTACCAAGCTGCATGCTGTGGAGAACCAGAAAAGAAACTAACTGCATAATCCATGGTGCTTTACTGAGCAGAAAGCACAGGAAATGTTTTGAATGATGAATAAAATTCACTAGGCAGACAGGGAGGCTGGGTGTTGTGGGAAGAGACAATCACAACATGAGAAAATGGATTGGAAATGATCCACAGTGTATTCCAAGACATACAAGGAAACTGGCATGACGAAGGCAGATGGTGAAGCCAGGAGATGTTGCTGAGGGGAAAGGCTGGGACAACCTCCTCCAGAACTTTTAATAATGAAGGCATTTTTAAAGGCATTTCCTATGTACTCGACTCATAAATTTGACAACCAACAATTCTTTCTGTTTCCCATTTTAAAAATATGAGGCTGTTAATGCCCTCAGCTTATTCCAGAGATTATTCTGTATGCTTCAACCTGATGATCACCTTCAGTTCCACCTGGCAATATGTCTTTACTGGAGCACCCAAAGATATTGACCCAGCCTTCAATTAAATGAGGAAATTGAAGGCACAGGAAGGCAATTAGAAGGCAGTTCAGGTGAAACAAGGTGGGTAGGATTATTCCTTCAGACTCAGCTTCAATTTCAGTGTTATTTAATTAACTCCATAGAGTTTTAGCTTCTATTCTTGTCCAAATGTAATACTCCCCACAAGTCAACAGAAAGAGAAAAAATAAGATTTTTAGAGTTATAAAAGACACAGGGCATCCAGCACCAGCCAAGTGGGCAAATTTTATGAGATCATGATTACTATTTCTGGCCTCAGCCACCACTGTCCTAGACTGAATTTGGTAATTATTTCAGTATCGAAGCCACTTATACTTCCTGTAGCTGAGATTGCCAGACAATGCAGGTGGTTTGTAGAGTGCACATAAAAGAAATACTTTTGACAAACATTTATGAGTACATATATCCTAATGATGTTATCTTCAGAAAGACAATTGCCATGAAAGATAACTGTAAAAATCATACTTATTCCAATAATGTTTGTACTGTCAAACATGACAATAACTTTTTCTGTGACTTTTGTTGATATTGGTTTGCTTCTAGAGCCTAAGACTCTTCTTGCAGAACAAAAGAAATGAAAACTCTCACCCTTATCCTCTAAGTCAGAATAGGTCCATTTTGCTCTCTAGAAGACATTTGGCAATATATGCAGACATTTCTCATTGTTATAGTAAAGGAATATGCTACTGATATCTGGCAAACCAGGGGTGCTGCTGAATCTCCCACAATACACAGGATAAAGTATTCAGCATCGGGTATTCTGTTATAGCCACAGAAAATGGACTAATACATTATAAATTGTTCATTTCTTTGAGTGAGAAAGAGAGCTTCCTGTCACCTTCCATTACCTAACACATGCTAGATAAAATATTAATATTAGAAACTAAACATATCAATAACCATCTCATGAAAACCCAGGACTAATTATTGTTGCCTAGAAATTCTATTATGTTTTCTTATACAATTTACTTTTCCACATTCCTAAACTTTCATTTCACTTGCTACTTTCCCACAAGCCTCTGAGCCTTTCATCTCCCCCAATCTCAGTCAATTATAATTTTATTGAGGTAACAAAATGAACAGAAGATTTCTATAACCACCACTATGGCTGCCAGTTTATCCCCACCTATATATACTCTGTTGTTTCTGTAACTATAGAAAGTATCTGTGTTTTTATATAGGTAAGTCCTCCATTTCAATCCTGGATTCCACTTTCTCTCACCTATTCAAGGGCTCTGTGTCTCCTCCCTCATGCTTTGGTCATTCTCATCAGTATTAAAATGTTCTTATCAACACTATCCAGGTAAAAAAGTTTTTTTAATTTTTTTTAAAAACATAACCCCTTGGCTTCACAGCCTCTCCAGTTACTGACCATTTTCTCCTTTCTTTCAGAGCAAATTACTCTGGTTTGGCCACCTCTTCAACCTCCCTTCCTATGGTCTCCACAAAATTTCTCTTGTCAAGTCATCAGTGACCTCCGCATTGCCACGCTTAACGGTCAAACCCCAGGCATCACTTTCCTCTTTATCTGCAATGTGCAACACAGCTGATCAGCCAGATCTTATCTTTCAAATACGTTCTTCTTCCGGTCTCCACAGCACCACTCTCAGCTTCCATTCTCATCCCCTAGCTGCCCGGTCTCAGTCTCATCAGCTGGCCATTCCTTACTCCAGACTTCTAAATACCAAAAGGACCTAGAGCTCAGGCCTTGCATTTCTCCTTTGTTTCTAGCCCCAGGAACTCTGAAAGTGATTTCAGTTGTCTCATTATTTTAATGCCATATACAAGCAAATGATACACACATTTAAAAATCCAACACCACCCAAAATGTAAATATTTACTTTTTCATTATTCACATCTCCCACTGGGATAGAGAATAGAGTCAGTTTCTTCGGGGGAGGAATTTTGTCTTGCTCAGTGCAATATCTGCAGTACTTAGAAGAATTCTATTCATGTAGAAATGATCAATGAGTGTTTATTATGTAGTAGTTAAAATGCTTGTGTCAGGTAGTGTTAGGAATGACAACACATAAAGGAACAGTGTGTCATGGTTAAGACTGCAAGCTTAGGTAAAAATGACAAATTTGAATTGTGGAGTTACCATTTGCAAGGACTGTGACATGCATAAGTCTCTCTATACCTCTATTTTCTCATCTACAAAATGGAAATAATGTTAGTACCCAAATCAAAGGATCATTACAAGAACTAAAATGAACTAATGCACATAAAGTACTCAAATTGGGGCCTATGATATATTATACTCTTAAGTAATGGATTTTATTAGCTAATATGCTAATAACAAGGCTTTCATTGTATTACTTTTATTATAATTAGATGATTTTTTAGCACTTTTATCATTTACAAAAGAATTTTTTCAGTGCTGGAGATAGAACCCAGGGTTTCTGACATACTAGGAAATGATCTACCACTGAGCTACATCCCTGCTCTAACAAAGGAATTTTTACACATATTATTACTACTTTCTTACAACCATCTTGTGAATCACAACCTCATATTACAGCTGAGATTGAGGTGCAAGGAAGGAAAAACATGTACGTGTGCACACATGCTTATGCATACATATACACACAGATTCTGTACTACTGACAAATTCCTACTTACCCTTCAAGCCCTGTGTCCACATTGAACCTCAAAGCTCTGCCTAATCATCTCTGTCCCAGCTGTACAAAATTGCCTTGATTTCCTTTCTACCTTTCTACCCTTGGTGCTGACCTTAATGAGTGGAATTTTCAGTGTTGTCACCCACACTGAACTCTGAGCCCTTTCTAGGGAGGTATTATGGCTTGCCCAACACGTGTTATGCATTTGGTAGGAGCTCCATAATTTTCCCCTCTGGTGTGACATTCTCAACCATAATCCTTATTTCAATGACATTAACACTAGGTACACAAGCTGTCAATGAAAGATGTCCTGCCCTGACAAAATCTACCATAAATTATCCCCCAGAGAATGTCTCATGTGGGCTACCATACTCCTCCTCTGTCCCTTGGGATGTACTCAGTAATGTCTAATGACACGTGAGTAGACAAGGTTCCTGACCGTCATCTGCTGCCGCCATTCCCTGAGAAACCACTGGCACCCACTGCTCCTTAGGCTCCCAGGTCTCCCTCTACCTTTCTTCCTCTGACCTGTTTTCCGAGCCCCACCTCTGAATGTATGAGACTTTCAGATGACATTTTATATATAAATAATAACACCAACCAACAGATTGCCTTATAATTTACTTTACCAGCTGAGATTCATAAAATAGAAGACATTGTTAGCATCCTGCTCACATCCTCAGCACCCGCCATCTTTGGGCATTCTAAGCCTAATTGAAACAACAAAGACTGTTTGCCAGAGTGCTTTTCCCTTGTCTGCTAGAGCTCATTTTGCTAGTTTCCAGAGGACCAAAAGTACAAGAGAGCCAATGCAAGCTGGCTCTGAGAATTAGTATGTAATTACCAAAGCACATTCAACCCAAGGCTGAGGGAATTCTGAATCACACCCTACACTGTTACCCAGTGTTCTCAGTGAAATGAGTTCATTGCCCACTGCAGGAACCTGCTTAGAGTCTATGGCATCTACGGCTACCTTCCCTATTTTGCCTCCTCACTCCTCTTCCTGGGATCACCGCAAAAACTCCTTGCAATTAAATCCTTGTCTTAGGGTCTGCCTTTGATAAGTCAGAGGTTAACAAATTTTTTTCTTAAAAGACCAGATAGTAAATAGAGTAGTTTTGGGGTCATTTCATCACAGCAATTCAACTCTTGCTATTGTATCATAAAATTACAAACAATACTTGTAATAATGAGCACTGATTTATTCCAATATAACTTTATTTGCGAAAGTGGTCATGATTTCTTCGAAGCATGTGTACAGAATTAATCAGTCCAACTTACTTTCCTACCATTGAATCTTCCTGCTCAGGACTCAGACAGCTGGGATGGAGACCCCAGTTGATATGACTTGGCTCTTGAGCCCACCCCCCAGCTAGGGGAGTGCAGTGCAGGAGCATGTGATTTTGAGTCACACCAGACTTCGTGCAATGGGGCAAGATGTTTTCTGTCCAGAAATCAGGTGATATGGATGAAAGTGAAATCCAGGAAGGATGACCACAAAAAATGTTGACCACATTTGTGGGTCTGTTATCTTACTAATCATCTGTGTTTTGTTGTTGAGTCCACCTTGATACTCATGTTTTCCAACTGGCCCTATGGTCATTTTTTTCTTCTTAACTTTGACCTTCTTTAATTTCCTCAAAATTCTTCAGAATTATTAGTACTTGGAGTTTTATATTAAGTAATATTATCAGTTTATACAAGAAAAGTCATTTTTTTATTTTATCGACCTGTCAATTATTAAGAGGGTAAATTTATCAAAACTTGGTCACCTCAAATTCATCCTTTGCCTTGTATCTGTGCCATTCTCTCATATGAGACCTAGAAAACCATTCTGTTCCCCTCTGTCCAAGGGCATATATTAGTAGATCATACTGTATTTTAGTAGGTCCCTACAGTATTAACAAATCACTTTGAGTATCTATAGGCTCTCTACATGATTAGAGTGTCGAATAAAACTGAGCTGTCAAAATGCTGATACTAACTTATAATTCCTAGTCTAAATGAAACAGTTTCCTTTCATTATATTATCAGTATCAATATAGTCACTGTCCTGTGTACAGCAATCGTAGGATCTAGGCCATCCATATGGCAATGCTACATGGATCTGTGACATTTTATAACATTTTAAGTGACTTAGGATAAATGTCACTAGGCTATTGGAAGAATAAATGGATGACCTTTAAATATGATCATTAAATAGCTCTTTCCTTGTCCAAGCATGACTTTCTACCCTTCTACAGAAACTCCAGATGTTACACTTATCTGAACCTGACCATTCTAATTAGCATAGGACAATCTTACTTTGACTACCCCATGTTCAGAGTTAGAGAAGTTGCCTATCAAGAATTGCTCTCTGCAAAGGGGCTTGATTTCTGTCATCCATTCAGCATGTGATTCTCATCTTGTTCAAGAGAAAACTTCAGTGGGTTAATTATAAATGTATTAAGATTTTCTTTACTGTATTAAATCCAATATGTTTTAAAATTGATTTCACATTTCTTTTTATTTTTAATACGTCTATGAAAAAATTAAAATTGCGCAGATGTTCCATATTCTATTTCTATTGGACACTGTTCTATTGGGTCACAGTTCACAGAGAATACTTACGTGCTTTCCTTATAGAAAGAATACTTATTATTCTAGATTCTCTGTGAACTACTAGGGCATTTACAATGTATATGAAGGTTCTTGTTTGCAGGTTAAATAATCACTGAGAGATTTGTTCCTAGAGCAGTAAGTCATGTGGTGAATAAACTAACTTAAAAATAACCCCATGAACTAAGTTGAAACATTTTGGGACTTTCAATATTAGCAAAGGAAAGAAGACTGAGATCATAGTCAGCTCCATTATTAATAATATCCATTACAGTGATTACACAATCACAATGCCATCTGTTGGGTAATAATAATGTGGGACACAATGCAGAAAAAAAAAACCAGGAAAAAAGAATACTTTTTCCTACCAGATTAATCACAGGACTGATGCTTGGTTGTTCTAATGTACCAGGGCACTCGGGTGTGCTGTGCGAGGAGAGCTGACCTTCCCTTTGTTAACCTACAGCTCCGGTTCTGTCCTAAAAACAATTGAGAAAATTTCTAGAGTGAGGACTATGAGTTTGCTAGTTGGAGTTAGTAGATAAAGAAAAGGAAGGATTGAAGGAGAGAAACATTCAAACAAATGTCTTCATCTCCAAGGAAGATAGAACTCCAACTAGACGTAAAAGAAAGCTTTAATCTCTGAAAAACTTTGCTTTTAAGGAAGCCATTTTGGTTTAAAACAATTATCTCAGAAAGGTTTTATTCACATGTGTGAATGGAAAGATATAAAATCGGAAAGAAAATGGGATAAGGAAAAATGCAATAATGAGAAAAAACAAAAAGGAGATGAGAGGGCAGAGAGAGAAAATGGAGGTCAGTTCCTTCTTGTCTCCTTCACGTGGGACATGCTCTGCATTAGCAACCCCAAGAGGCAGTAATTGTGGCTTACTGAGACCTCTTCCAGACCAGATGGATCTTAGGCACTGAGGGCACCACGATGTCTTCAATTCTTAAGCTTGCTATGTAAACATTATTCCACTTCCTACTGGAGGAAACTGACACTAAGGTAAACTGGGATTAAATACACAACCCAGATCAGTAAGAGACAGAAGGAAAATTTAAGTCCAAGTCTACCCAACTCCAAAGTCCATTATTTCCCCCTTCCTCTGAACAGATACATCTCTATCTTCACCTTACTGCCTCAAGTGTATGCTACATATGAAATCAGGATTAAAATCAGGATTGAAATCAGGATTTATTCCTTGATTAGGTTCTGACAATACAGTAATGCCTCTGAACTGAATTACTCCTCTAAATTGAGTCCAGTGCTATCCACTATAGTAGCCACTAACCACAAAGAAAACTTACCAGACTCTGAAGACCTAGTGTAGAAATAAGAATTAAAAGTGTCATTATTTTTATGTTAATTATATGTTCATATGACATGCCTGAATATTTTGGGTTAAAAGGAAACATAATTTTTCTTAAACATACTTGTTTCATTTTACTTTTTAGTGGGGCAACTAGAACATTTATAATTACTTATGTATCTCTGTTGTATTTCAATTGGATGCACTTTTCTAGGCCATGAGGTGAACACTTACAATTGGCAGCCAAACATCTTCTATGGTGTTGCTGATACATGAGATAGTAGGAAGGATCTTCATAAAAATTAAAATTACTGACATCATGGTGGGGAAAACAATCTATACCCAGCCCACACCCCTTTAATAGGTCTAGATACTCATCCTACAGCTGCAGTCAGTGTTGCCTACCAAATGCTCACAGCCACTCTGTTCTCTGGAAAATTATTCCCCATTTTGACTAATTGGGGCTACTTGGCCAAGGAGTTTCCTCACTCAGCATCCAACATGACAAAAGCAACCAATGACCAATGATTGGTATAGTGGTCAAAAGGCCAGTGTGTTTGTCTCAAGGGCAGGCAAGTTTTAAGTGCTATTTATGACCCAAAGATCCCCTTAGAATAGAGTAAGTATGGGGCTGGAGATTTAGCTCAGCGGTTAGAGTGTTTGCCTCACAAGCACAAGGCCCTGAGTTTAATCCCCAGCACCAAAAAA
>PVJO010006903.1:0-52234 GCA_004026905.1 Hystrix cristata | reverse complement strand
GCTTTGCCTCTAGAGAACCTAGACTAAGAACTCACGAGACTGAGATTTTTAAGTCTCTTTCCACAGGTCAAATGTTAGACATACATTAGTATTAATTAAAAATGTGACAGCACTCTATCAGCAATTACAAGTGGCTTCAAGGACACAGATGATTAACTATTTTATTTATGCCTGATTCCAGTATAAAGAATATGTTTCATGATGACTGTTAGTTTCCATTCTGGTTTCAAATGAAATAGGGAAAATATTAAAGTTACAAATATTCTCCAGGGATTTATATTAGATTTCCTACTTATATTACTGAATTAGAGAAACAAAGACCTTAGAAAGTTCAAAATAGAACTGGCTAAGAAGGAAAACAGAGTTAAATATTTTATACACACTAATTAAACCCAGAACCAAGCTAGGTGCTTTAAAAACTTTGCCTCTGTTTTCTTACCCTGGTTCCCTGTTTTTCAGATGAGAAAACTGACATACACAGAAGCTCTTTAACTTGCCCCAACTCACCCATCTAGCAAATCTCAGAGCCTGATACATGTATCTGCACACAATACTCTACCAGTAATTTCTGAACCTTGATTGTCACTTCTATATTAATTTCCATAACCAGCCTATAAAGTTTTAATTATTTGGGGTCATTTTAAATAAAGATAGATTTTAATACCATTAAGTAATCAAAAAAATAAGAGTAAAATCCATGTCATCTAACTATTTTAATTGCTTATAATTTGCATTATTAGAATGCTGTTCCTTCCACACTTCTTTGCAGAAATGTTTTTTTTTTAATTAGTACATGTTTGTAGTATAATGATCACATTCCTCATGTGGAGTTGGTACATGTACATATTTTCATTATTTTTAAGCAACTTCCCCTCCTGTTCCTCCCCCCATCTCTTGATCTCCTTCCCTTTTGTAAAAGGTCTATGTCACTCTTTCCTATTATCTTTTATTTTGCTCTTTACTTATATTTTAGATTTTTCAAATAAGAGAAACCATGAGATATTTAAGCTTGTGTGTCTAATTTATTTCATTTAACATTATGGTCTAAAGGCACATTGGTTTTCCTACAAATGGCTCTAGTTTATCCTCCTTTATGGCAGAGTAGTATTCCATTGTGTATTAATACCACATTTTCTTTATCCATTCATCTGTTGATGGGTTTACAAAGGCTTTTTTTAGTGTGTCAGTTGAGATAATCGTATGATTTTTGTTCTTGCTTCTGTTTATGTGATATATTACACTGATTGATCTGTACATGTTGAACCATTCTTGCATTACTGGGATGAATCCTACTTGGTCACGATGTATGATCCTTTTGATGATTTGTTGCATGCTGTATGCCAACATCTTGTTGAAAATTTCTGCACCTATATTCATTAAAAATCTTTGCCTGTAGTTCTGTTTTTTGGTTCAGGTCCTTGTCTGGTTTTGGAATCAGATTAATGCTAGTTTCCAGGAATGACTGTGGGAGTACTGTTTTCATTTTAATTTTTTTTTAAGTTTGCTCTTGTAGTAAACTTCTTGTAGAATTCAGCAGAGTTCAGGACCCCCCTCTTCTTAGTTGGTGCCCTGTTTATTATCTTTCCAATCCCATTGCCTGATATTGGACTATCCAGTGTTTTTATATCTTCTTGTTTTGAGTTTGGTAGTTCACATGTACCTAGGAATCTGTCAATTTCTTGTGAATTCTCCATTTATCACAGTACAGCTTATTAAAGTTCTTACTAACAATCTTCTGGATTTTAGCAGAGTCCATTGTGATTTCACCTTTTCATTCCTAATTGCATTGATTTGGCTCTTTCCTGTTTTGGGAAGACTGGCTAAGGGTTCGTCTATTTTGGTTTTTGTTTCAAAGAACCATCTCTTCAATTCACTGATTCTTTGTATTATTTTTAGTCTCTTTTTCATTATTTTTTTCTCTGATCTTTATAATTTATTTCCTTGTACTAGCTTTGGATTTGGGTGGTTTTTCTCGGACCTAGAGTTAGACGATTTGGTTATTTCTTGAACTCACTGTTTTTCTAGTGTGGGATTCACAGCTATAAATGTCCCACTTAGGAAGGCTTTCATTATGTCCCATAGGTTCTGGTATGTTACACTGCATTATCATTTGATTCTAGGAACTAATTTCTTCCTTGGTTTCTTCTGGGACCCACTGATTATGCAACAGGGAACTTTTTAATTTCCAGGTGTTTGCATAAGTTCTGTGGTTCTTTTGCCATTGATTAGTAGTTTCCTTACACCATGAACTCATACTACACATGGGAAATTTTTTATTCTTTTGCATTTATTTAAGCATGCTTTATGGGCTAGTATGTGGTCTGTTTTGCAGAAAGTCTCATATGCTGCTGTGAAGAGTGTGCATTCTGTTGTTGTTAGGTAGAACACTCTGTAGGTATCTATTAAATCCATGGTTCAAATGTTTGCTCAAATGTTTGATTCAACTCTGATATTTTTTGTTGATTTTTTTTACCTAATTGGTCTATTTGTGACAGGGTGGAATTGAGGTCCCCATTATAATTGCTTTGGTGTGTATCTGACAATTTTATGTTCTGTAGTGTTTGTTTTATGAAGTCGGGCATAGGAGTGTTTGGTGCAAATATATTTATAATTGTTATCTCTTCCTGTTTAACTGTTCTCTTAACCTTTGCCTGTTCTGAACAGTTTTAACTTGAAGTTTACTTTGTCTGAAATACGATAGCTATTCCTCCTTTTTTTCCAGGTTCCTGTTCCATGGAATCCTGTTTTCCATTCTTTGATTTTTAATCTATGAAGTTCGTTATGAATTAAATGTGTTTTGTACATACTGCATATCATTGGATTTTGTTTCTCGATCCATTCTACCAATCTGTGTTTTTTTGAGTGGGGTGCTGAGATCATTTGCATTGAGATTTAATACTGGGCATGGCTAATAAGGTATTGATTTATCCCTATCATTGCATTATTTTCCTGTTGCTGATTTCCTTTTTTTTAATCTTTTCTCTTTTACCACTTAACTGCTCACCCTGTCTGTTGTGCTCATTCTATTATGGGGGGGGCGCTTGTTGTTCTTGTTCTTGTTGTTGTTTTGTTTGTTTTCTGAGCATTTTTTATTACATCCTTGAGAATTTTTTACACTGTTGGTTTGGTGATCATGAACTTCTTGAGATAGTCTTTCTCATGGAAATAACTAATTTCTCTAGCAATTCTGAAGGAAAATTTTGCAGGATATGTAAGTCTGGGTTGCAAGTTGTTATCCATTAAGGCTTGAAACGCTTCACTTCAAGTGCTGTTGGTCTTTAAGGTTTGTGTTGAGAAGTCTGCTGTAATTCTAATGGGTTTACTTTTGTAAGTGATTCGTGGTTTTCTCTAACAGTTTTTAAATTTCCATCTCTGTGTTGACTTATGGGATTTTGACTATGGTGTAATGTTGAGAGATTCTCTTTTGAGTGAGTGAGAAGTTCTCACTTATCTGTATGTTTAATTCCTTCCTTATATTTGGAAATTTTTCTGCTTCTTTCTGTAAACATTTTTTCAATGTCTTTGTGCTGTCTTCTGATTTTTAACCTATTCCAATTAATCTTAAGATAAGTTTTCCTCACCTCATCTAGCAGCTGTTAGATCGATTTTTCATGTACTCTTGTTTTTAAAGTATCTCTGAGTAACTGGTTTTGAAAGTGTCCCTATCTTCTATTTTTACATTGGTCACTTCAGATTCCATACTTTCAATATAATTTTAATGTCCTGGATTTCTGTTCGGAACCTTTTCATGGACTCTAATTCCTTAATTATAATAATTAATATTAATTAATTGAATAAACTGGTTGTTCATGTTTTGTAACCTTTGGTTAGCTCAGCTAGCTTTTTATCAGTGCCTTCTGTAAACTTTCTGATCACTTTGTCGATTACATCCATGTTCCGTTTAGTTATATCTTCTGTGAGCCCACCAAGCACCTTACTAATCTATTTTTTAATCTCCTCTGTTATCCTAATAATTCAGTTGTGTAGCTTTTGCTTTCTTTCCCCTTAAAGCCCCATGGATCAGCTTTGGGGGAGCTGGGAGTTTGGAGAGGCATTTTATTGCCTTGTCTTATGTTTATATTGTTTTTTGTTTGTTTCGTTTTTAAATTTGTGGTCACTTGTAGTAGAAAGACTTTGCTGCTAGTGTGGAGCTATCTTTAGCTAGTTTGCCTTTCAGTGATGTACTCACAGCATGGCTGATCATAGTCTTTTGCCTCTGTCCTGTGATTCAAATATCTCTGTTGTTAATTTGGGTGGGGAGGATCCAGTGTAATTGGCCCACAGTACCCAGTTCTCTGGAAATGGACTGCAGTATTGTTAATGTCACAAAGGTAATCCAGGTATTGGCATACAGAAAAAACTTAGTAATAGCAACAACTATGTCACTCTGGCATTATCAAGTAAATCAGCAACAGTAATATCATCCAAGAAAACCTGGATGTTGAAATATCTTAAGAAATAATAATTTATCACACTAAACTTTAAAAAACAAATCCATAAATACAGTATAAACACTAAGACAAACCAAATATCGACATAAACCAAATATCTACCAAATATTGACATAAAGCAAATGTGACAACTGTAACTCCATTAATGATAAAAAAGCATTCAATTGTAGTAACATAGTGTTAACTAATTAGAATAAGAAAGATTAGTGGTTATACTAGCAAAGATATAGGAGATTGGAAATGGGAGACTGAAAGAAGAAATTTTGAAAAATTAAACAACAGGAGGTGAAAAGGAGGAGAGGAAACTGAGATAAAAGATCCTTGCTTCTGGGGAGCAGGTTCCTCTTCCCATGAAGAAAGTCCAGATTTTTCATTCTTTTCTCTGCATTGTGGACCATCTCTCCAACTTCTCTGTAGCTTCTAATTTTCCTATCAGTTCCTTCCTGATTCTCAGATATCTACTCTTTTCTTCTTTGCCAAGTTGTCACTTTCCAGTGCAAGGATTCCGAGCCTCTGCAAGACTGAATTTTGCTGCTGATCACCACTCTGTCATTTTCTACACCTCTTTGCAGAAATCTTGTAATCATTTGTCTATTTTGTCAATGTTGATTTGGTTAGACCTACATAATATTTAAGAATTCACTGAGCATTGCACAATGCTGAAAACAAAGGAACATAAGTGGGTACACAGAATGGAATCATAGCCTCTCTCAATCTGTATATTATTTATATTACAAAGGCTTAAATTCTTTCTTATGGGTTCTAGATGGCAAAGGATTTTAAATAGTGCTTCTGTGGTTTTCTTTCTTCAGGGCTGTAGTTGGCCTTTTGGTGCTTGAGTCTTCCTACTTTTTATAGCCCCTCTTCTACCCTACAATGTTTCCCAGGGAAGTTAGTATCCAGTCATTCTTTTGTGTTCCCACCATTTGATTTCAGCCTTTACTACCATGAGGTCTGTTCCCTGGAATCAACATTTGAATTTTTTGTTATGTAAGAACCACTAAGATCTGATTAATTCAGCTGCACAGGTCTCCATCCTAACTCCTAAATTCTTCCATCTGACAGATGTCTGAGGTCGAGATTTTATCTGACAGTCCACTCTAATGTCTTTACTCTGTTCTGATTTTGAAGCAGAGGAAGAGAGGTCAGGCTTTCATAAAGATGTTCTTGACATGAACAACTACTCTTTTACAGCATCTTTCAGCTTTACATAGATTTCTGCCAGTTTATGTGATGACTTCCTATTTCCAGTAGACTTGAGTCACTCTCAAACTTCACTTTCCTCTGTCCTTACCTCACACAGGTAACCTTGTACCTGCTCATACGCTCTTACCAGATCATGTGATGGGGAAGATGCCATGGACTGATGACTATCAATCTGCCATGGACTGATGACTATCAATCCAAGCACTAATATCACTTTCTTACTTTACCAGTTTCTTGAATATATTATATAACTTATCCAAACTTCAATTTTCTCTTGCCTAAAATAGGATACTGGCTGCAGAAAGCAGTTGGCAGATAGTTGTCTATTCATAGATTTAGTTCAATTTAGAATCCTCTTTCTTCCAGGATTGCATACACATTTCTCTTCTTTTTTAATTTTTCTCAGCTTTACTAGATATAATTGACAAATACAATTGTATAAATCTAAGATGTATAATATGTGATTTGTTATACACATACATTTTGTGAAGTTACTACCAAAATAAATTTACTAAATATCCCAATCACCTCAAATAATTGCCTCTGTGTGTGTGTGTGTGTGTGTGTGTGTGCGTGTGTGTGTGTGTGTGTAAAGAAATCTGGAATCTATTCTCTTAGCAAATTTCAAGTACACAATATTCCTGTTTTCCTAACATCCACTCCACCTTCTGCGTTTGTGACAACACAAGTGTGTGATACTCATCACTGGATTTGTTCACTAATGAGTTTATAGCTGGGTGTAATATTGGGAGGTGAAGCCAGGTTGGAAGAAGTGGGTCACTGTGGGCATGGCCTGAAGGGCATATATCCCTCCTCTTCCCTTGACTGACTGCTGTCTGCTTCCCCTCTCCATGCCATGAGAAATTTCCCCTCTGCGATGCCCCTCTGCCATGCTGCCCTGCCTTAAGCCAGCTGACTATGGACTAAAACCTCCACTAACTGTAAACCAAAATAAACCTTTCCTCTTTGCAGTTGTGGGTGTTGGTATTGTGTCCCAGCAATGAGAATGTAACTGAGACACCATCCATCTTTGATCTTACAACAGACAGAGTACACATTTCCAATCTCCACAGACCAATGATAAACAGAAAAGATGAATCATTTTTCTTTGGAGATTATCAAATCTTTGTTAAATTTCTGGGCACCTCTAAAATTTTCTGTCTTTCCAAGTTAGTTCATCTCTGATTAACAAGCAAATATAGATACAGATATTTTACCTAGCAAAAGACATAATTAGCCTAAATTTCAATACTGCTTTTCAAATCTGACTTTGTCAACCTTTTTGCGGGGGCAGGGGGGATGCTGGGGATCAAACTTGGGGCCTTGTACTTGCTAGGCAAGCACTCTACCACTGAGCTAAATCCCCAGCCCCGATTTTGTCAATCTTTTGTTGGCCATCCACTAGGTCATTTGTTCATATTGGCCAGGAGTGGGCAAACAATCTACCTGCCATGTGATTTAGCCATCTTTGTTCCTATCTTGTGGTTATATATAGTACAAAAACTCTAAGGTCTGAAGTCTCTAACAGACACTGTGCAAGTACCTCTGCTTTGTACCTTTCTGGGATCCTCACAGGATATTTGTTGCTTTAGTGCACACTTTGTAAACACTATTCATTATTCAGGTATATGTTTGAGAAAGCATGTGCAACAGATTCCTCCATTGGTGATTCCTCTCAATTAGCTCAATAAATGAAAATTGTATATAAAATATTTATACCTCTAAATGGCATAGATGTAATGGGAATAAGAAACAGAAGGCCCACATTGTCTAATTTTTCATAGCTATTAATCTACTTCATCAAACAATTATCCACTCTTCAATATATTCCATGATGTACCATTACTGAACTCATTCCAGCTAAGGCTGGGCGACTGTTTCCCATGCTACAGCCCAGGTCTGTAGGGGTTAAATCCCATAGATCTTTGGAAAGTGTCTCTGAATGAAAATCTCTCTTCTTCGGGAAAAATTAAACAAAAGTTAACCCAGATTATTCTGCAGACAAATGACCTGACATTGTGACCCTCCAAGAATTCAAGGAAGTGATGAATTTACCTGTGATCACACAACTTTGCATTCAGGCTATGGTCCACCTTCCTCCTTGTTGAAAATAAGTGTGAAACTTATTTTCTTTCACCTTTGTTTAATTAATAGGAACATTTCCCAGAGGATTAGCTCCTTTAAAATTTTAATAGAATTGCTGAGCTCTTGCACTGCTTTGCCATGATACAGCTTCATAATTGTTATGTTGATTTCGCTCTTGTAACTGTGAGATTACAATGTGCATACATACTAGGAGGTTAAATGGGCAGATACATGATTTTTAAATAGATGGGTTAATAAAGAATACAGTTTATGGGCCCAGCTGTTTCTCTTACCCTGCCTATATGATAAGTTCAGGATCTCCTATCTCTGAGAAATATCACTTTCCTTTGAAAAGTTACAGGGGACTTGGAACAACAAACCTATACCTGGAATAGGGCCAAAGTAAAAGTTAAGCCTTTTTCTTTCTATGACTGAAACTCAAGAATCCAGGATTCTGTCTTAGTGGTTGTGCAAATCTGATAGCAAGGTCAATTTCCTCCACACCATACAACTGAAATGAGATCATATTCTGAAAATCGTCAGAAAATCAGAAAGACACTGCACACTAGGACCAAGGAGAAGAATTCTCACCTGAATTACCTGAAGACTGTGCTTTCTCTCAGATGATGTTCACACCATCACTGTGTGACAGGACTATCCCACGTTATACATGGGAATAAACCTATTTGGGCTTCTAGGTATGAGGGGCTATGTTTTGCTTTAAAAGTTAAAAATATAACAAATTCTCCAATGAAATAGTGACATTTAGTTAGGATAAAAATGAGATCCCAGAGGAAGAGGGAGATTACCTAAAATTTCTGGACAACATGCGTCTAGAGAACAGAAATAAACTAATGGTGTGTCACTGGACAGGATGTGAATAGGTCCCCAACATGGACATGGGGCACTTTGCCTCACCTCACCAACAGGGCAGATTGCAGGTTCATTAACTTCCATCACAGAAGAAGAATTTTCAGGATGCATCAGTAAGAGGCATAAAGAGATTTATTAGAGAGAATTTCAAAACTATATACTCAAAGAAATAGAGTATGTGCCCTCAAAATGGAGAGAGAAGCATCACGACCTCGAGTGAGCTGGATATATTTATGGGGATTTGAGGGTGGAAATCTGTGGAATTTGTGAATTTATGAGAAAAGCCAATTCAATATACAGATAAAAGGCACTGCCCACTTCTACATGAGAAAAGGGATGGTCTGTCCCTAAGGGAAAGAGCCATTTAATAGGTGATAAAGGATGGCTTATTCACAGATGACCACTTACAGGTAGAAGGGAAAGGCCAAGATCTATTGACAGGTAGTAAGGAATGGCAGGCTTATTGTTCCTGTAAGGACCTGAGGAAGTTTTGATTGGATGTGTGTCCCAAAGCTGCAGTTTTTATTAGAAGCACAATTTTAAAATTACAATTTCCTGTCTCCTTTTTATCTATCTTTATTTCTTTTATCCTACCTCAGGTGGATGTTGCTTTGAAGTAATTTTTGCCCATTATTTAGAGTCCTACAGAAATGAAATGAATGGCCTGAGTAATTAGTGAGTTTGTCACTATCTAAAGCATTCAAGCACACACCAGATGCTACCTTGAAAAAGATTTTCCCTATCACTGAGGCAGTTTGCGCTAGATCTATTCAATGCTGAAAAACTACAATCCCAAGCCCCAGCAGCATGCCTAAGACTGGTGTTGAAAAGAGCCATAGAGTGACCCAAAATCTGAATGAGGAATCTAAGGTTTGATTGCATCATTTTCGAATATTCATTTTCTTCTGCTAATGATCAAGGCAAATGAGGCTGTATCAGAGTTTTCTTTTTGTACAGTAAGTCTGCAATGAGAACTATTTAGTAGTTGAAATACAGAATTTAGAAAAACACACTCTTCATTTTTTTATAAAGGCCTAATTTTCAGATTGCAGCCTTATTCATCAAAGAGCTGCAAAGTTCACATGCCTTTGGTAATGTGTCAGCATTGTTGATAAACCCCTTGAAAATATTCTATTTGTTGGCAGTATTCTATATGTTGGCAGTTGTTACTCTTTCCCATTCAGCGAAACCAGTTTAATATAAAATATATAAGAAAAAAGTTTCTAAAGAGCTACTTTGGGATTTCCTTTGGGTTTTTATTGACAAATGACATAACTCCAAGTGCTTCCACACCTAAAGTAAAGGTGTATGTCCTGGAGCATGTGTAAAAGTAGTTTTATGTAGAAGCAGTCCACTGGTTGTAATTCATCCAATCTGTCCTTTATTCCCAGTATTATCCTGCTAATCCATCATTGACTCTACTCTCCAGCATAATCCATCACTGAATCTATTCTCTTCCCTACTATATTGGTTAAAAGACATCCTCTTTCCCAGCTACATGTCTCTGTTGAGCAACAGATTACGCTAAGGAGCACTTAGTATTAAAGAACTAAGACTGTATAGATAGCAGTAAGATAAAAGTAGAAATCTTCTGGGGTATCCGCACTTTCTAATGTAATTTGAGAAGCTATGAATGACATTGACAACACAATCTTTGCCCTCAGGAAACTTATGGAAGAGTTACTAATTAGTAGGAGTTAGGTTTTAGAATATAAATTTTGTATCTTCAGAACTAATTCAGAGAACACTAGTTCCCTGCAAACGCGAAATGTACTATCTTGGTGAGGTGCTATAATAAGCACATGGGAACTGGGAAGAAGCACGAGGATCTCAGACTCAGGCTTCCATTGCAGGGAGGGCTGTTCAGGGAAAACTCTCCTCCTCTTTTTCTTTTCTGATTATAGTTAGCCAAATTAATGTTCAGTAAGTATACATACGATGTAAGTTCGTATAAAATATGTGAAAATAATTTAATAGAGCAGTCCAAATAATAAATTTCCTGCCTTAACACCAAAAATCAAGTAATATGTCAATATTACGTATTAGTAGTTCACTAATTTACCTTTCTTTCTTCCCACTTTTGTAGCTGTCACCATAAGTCCTTAAAGAACTCTTCCAAAAAACAAAAGAGGTAATATTCTCAAATCGTTTTATGAGTAAATTACTGACCCGATACAAAATAAGAGAAAAACATCACAAGAAAACTACAGAACAATATTTCTTATTAACACAGATGCAAACATTCTCAGCTAAATACTAGTGAATAGTTTTATAGCATAACAAATCAGAGTTTATCCCAAGAGCACAAGATTGATGTGACATATTAAAATCGATCAGTGTAAGTACCATATGGATAGAATAAAGGACAAATTACGATCCTCTTAGTCAATGGATAAAAGGCACTTACAAGATACAATCCTTAGTCATGATAAAGGACAGACAACAAACTGGGAGTGAAAGGAACTCCCTCAACCCCATATAGACTACCCTGAGAAAACTATAAATATAGCACCATGATCAACAGTGAAAGAGTGAATGTGTCTCCCCTGAGACCTGGAAGAGGAGACACGTCCATACTCGCCACCTCCATCCAACACAGTGCAAAAAGTTCCACCCAGGACAAACAGACCTCAAGAGAAAAGGCTTGAAAGGGATCCGGATTGGAAATCAGAAGTCAAGTTAGGCCTATTACAGATTATATATAAAAATGCTAAGAAATTCTGAAACAAAAACCATTAGAATTAATAAAGGAGCTGAGTAAGGTTGAAAAAATAAAGATCAATATATTGTTTTCCCTAGCAAAAACAATGTGAAAATAAAAGTAAGACAGCAATTCCATTTGTCATTGCAAAATAAAAATAAAGTACTTAGGAATAAATTTAACAAAAGAAGTGCACAATTTGTACAATACAACTAAAAACAAAATGCCAAAAAAATTAAAGAAGGCCTGGGTAGATGAGAATACATTTCATATTCATTTGTACAATGTTAATGCAATGGCTTGGCAAATTGAGCTATAGATTCAATGCAATTCCTATTAAAACTCCAACTTTCTTTTCTACAGAAACTGACAATCTGATTTTAAAATTCATATGGAAATGCAAGGAATTCAGAATAGCAAAAGAACCTTAATAAAAAGCAAATTTGAGGAACTCATACATTTTGATTTCAAAACTTACTGCAGAGTAGAAGTAATCAAGCTAGTGTAGTAATCGCAGAATGACAGACATAAAGATAAACTGAATAGAATTGAGAGTCCAGAATAGACCTTTGTGAAGGGTACCAAAATAATTCTATGGGTGAAAGAGTGGCCTTTATAAAAATGGTGCTACGAAAACTGAATTCCAAAAGATTGAAATTGTTTCTGTACCTCATGACAAATGCAGAAACCAACACAAAATGGATTGTACACTTAATTTAAGAATTAAGATTATAAACCCTTAAGAAAAAAACTAGGAATAAATCTTCATGATTTTGGGTTAAGCAGTGGTTTCTTTAATGCGATATCTAGAGGAACAAAAGAAAAACAGATAAATTAAACATAATTAAAACTAAAAATGTGCTTTAAGGGACTGCAAGGAAGTGAAAGATAGCCCATAGTAGGGGAGAGAATGCTTGCAAATATTATAGATTTTATGAGAGTTTATATCCAGAATACATAATGAACTCATATAATTCAACAACAAAAAGCCAAACAACTCAATTACAGATAGACAAAGGACTTGAATAGGCTTTTCTCCAAAGAAGTTTTCAGAACACTCAAAGAAGCATATGAAAGGATGTTCAAAATCATTAGCCATCCGAGAAATGCAAATAAAAACCATAAAATGTGATTTTACACTCAGTAGGCTGGTTAAAATAAAGGTAAATAATAACAAATGCTGGAAAAGATATGGAATAAATAGGACAATATATGTTGCTGGTAGGGTTTTTTAATGGTGTATTCACTTTAGAAAAACAATTTGACAGTTCTTCAAAAGTTAAATATACAGTTATCATATGACCTACCTTATACATTCTTAAATATATACCTAAGAGAACTGAAATAAAAGCTTGTATGCAAACATTTAGGGCAACATTATTCTCATAATTGTTCATAATAGCCAAAAAATAGAAATAACCTAAATGTCCATCGACTGAATTAATAAGTTAACAAACATAGTATATCTATGTAATGGAATATTACTCTGTCATAAAAAGGAATGAGGAACTGATATGTGGTAAAACATGAGTGAACTTGGAAAGATTATACTAAGTGAAACAAACTAGTCACAAAATGCCACATATCATATGACCTCACTTTTATAGCATGTCCAGAATACGTAAGTCTAGAGCAGCAGAAATTACATGGAAAGGAAAGAAGAATTCTTTTTTCAATCTGCAAGGGGAAAAAACAAAGTCAAAAAGACCAGAGAATCAATTGATATATTAATATGTTATGTCCACAATTAAGCAGAAAAATTGACTAGTTGAGGTAGTGGATCAAATACAGTGCAAGAGAGCAAGAAGATTTTAGAATTCTGCAAGGGTGGGGAACTCTGCAGTTATGGGGACATGGGGAGATGCTCATCACCCAGTGCTGACACAGCGGCATATGAAAAGAGTATACTTGGTACGTATTTGTCATATGAATGAGTTCAGCCAACTATACTACAAAAGCAAGTGGAAGGCATCATTATGATTTCCTTTGAGGCAGTTTATTCATCTGTTCCCCTGATGGGTGGTTTACAAGTTTTTCTTATATACAAGTTCTGTTATAATCACTCTTGCACATATCTCCTTGTATACATGTGAATGATTTTTCCTGGTACCTAGAAAGCCAAGTGCTAAGTTTTAGAGTGTATTTATTTTCAACATGGAAGATGAGGTCAAACTTCTTTCCAAAAGGTTATTCTAAGTCATGCATCCTCCAATAAAGTACAAGAAATTTTCTGGCTGTACGAAAGATGCAACAACCACAACAAAAATGTTCTCTATATTCTTAGGTGAAGTCCTACTCACCCTGCCTTTCCTATCCTTCCCTCCTTTACTTCCTTTCTTATAGTCACAGAATGTAAAGGCTACCTTGAAAACATTCTAGTCCAACCAATTTGATAGACAAAGAAACATGTTCAGAGAGGATTAAATGGCCTGACCAGCAACCATACAGTAAATAAGCCAGGCAGAAAGGGTTAGAAGGCAGACCTCAGAATTTCCAGTCTGTCCTGTTTTGCTTCTTCTCATTCACTCTTTGTTTTCTCTCTTCCTTCCAATGTCTACAGCACAAAAAGAGTTACAAAGAAAAATAGTCATGTTTCAGGGATCAGAATTATTTTAGTCATATTTTTCAGCTCACTCTTTGCCCAGGAGGAAGAGAATGACATGTATCCTGGCCCTGCCTACCATGATGATGTGACTCCAATACAGACGCATTTCAAGAAAAAGAAACCATGGATTTTGAGTCATAGTTAGGCTGCAATACTTAATTTAAGGCACTGAAGATGCCTATGATTGTAATTCAGTATACCAAATAACAGATGTCATAGATTCAAGTCCCGCCTCCATAATTTTAGGTCTGGGAATCTTGAAAAACCTCCATAAAACTCTGCTTCCTGGTCTATTTATTTCCTTAGCAGTTGCCCTTCTAATCCTCAGGGCTGGTGAGAGAATTAGCAATCAAATAGATACCAAACATATTTCTATTTCAAGGTCCCAAGTACCTAACCCAGTGGTCAGTGGTCCCTCAAAAACTGCCCATTTCATGAATTCTTTATGATTGAAGTGCTGAAATTTAGACTGTATTATGCACACAAAATTACAAACATTAACATATAAAAGAAACATTCTACTCTGTATTCACAAATGAATCTCAAAACCACTTAGTCATTTGCATTAAAACTTTCCAGACACAAAGTAAAAAATTTCTAAGATCCCAGCTTAATCCTGAGAACAAAAAGTAAAATTGGTATTTTGTGATTAAATTATTGTAATGAAGGGTTTGAATATAATTCCAAAGCTCAAAATCAGGCTGCAGTTAAGCAGAGATCCCCATTCTAAAGTGATTATTTGCTTCCAAGAAGCTGAGGGCTCTTTCTTTCTGCACACTCTTCCTTTTATACATGATAGACTGGGTCAAAAAATGAGTATGAAGATGCTACATTCACCATATTCTCCAATGATGGAGCCTTCCAGGGATATTAAGAAAACAACATATATGGTCATAAGTACAGCTTCTTTCTACAGGCGAGAGGGTCAGAGCAGGGCCTCTTCTGCCCCATCCACACCTTAGGAGATCTGGGTTGAGTGGCCTGGGGTGACTCCCCTGTGGGCAACAGGGGAACAATGTCCCTCTTTTTGTCTACTTGTTTCTCTTCCACTGTACCTGTTCTGAGTCACCAGAAAAATCTGCACTTGAGTTGTTATCAAGATTTCAGCAAGAAAACTGAAGGTAGGTGAGTGGGAAGAGCAAAGCCCTGCCTAATTCCTACAACCTTTGGACTCACATATGGACCCATGGCCCTAGATAACAATAAAATTATGCTTCCACTTGCTTCATCTAAGTTTTATAAGACTGTTTTTAGAAATTTAGCAGTGAATGAGGACAGCTGGGGATATGGAGGGTTGGGGTTTTCGTAGGTACTCTAGCCAGATAATTTTGAGTGGGAAGTGTCAAACAGAATTCAGAAGTTCTATTTTCCTGAATACAGAGAAAGCTCAAGTTAAAGAGAAACTGCTGGTCTGATCAGCATGGAAGAGAGTCAGACCTTGCAAGAGAAAAAGTCAATTAATGATGGAAAATATCAGAAATGTGGAAAGATTGGTAATATTTTTTAAACCAAAACACTGGAGGAATCCAAAAACATGATAAAGAACTAACCAAACAGAACTAGTGTCATAGTCAAACTTCGACAGCATTATAAGAAGAATCATCACATACAAAACAAAGTGTTAAGAAAAAGAAAGAAAGAAAGAAAGAAAGAAAGAAAGAAAGAAAGAAAGAAAGAAAGAAAGGCAGGATGCTGGATATTATTTGGCTCCATCTTGGGAAAAAGTTTGGAAAAATGATATTGAAAGTGACATCAATAAGGAGAAGAGTGTGACACATATTAGGTCATAAATATGTGCCTGTGCTTTTCCACCTGACTACTCAAATCCATATAGGTGATAACGCCTACAAGGGTCCACGCATAAAGTTTCACCTCCTCCTGGGTCCACACAACTGTCTTAAAGAAATGCTGGTTGAGAAAAGATAGAGACACACTTTTTTATGTACCAAACTGACTACAGGGTGGAGCAGGAGTAGCCCACTTACAGGATAATTTTCATTATCTTTATTATCATCGCTTGAATGTTGGGAGTCAACACAGTGCATAAAACACTATTTTATAAACATTTCTGAACCTTACCATTATTACCAATAACTTTGCTATTACTAATAGTCTTTAAATTATAAAGAAAAGTCCGAATATACATAGATCATAGGAAAAAGATAAAGTTGAGTACATACAAAAAGCAAACATTTCCGTTCAAAAGGAGAAAAATTCTTGGTTTACTATGTTGAAAGCCTTACTATATAATTTCATGTCTTCTTTCATAGTTTACAAACATGATTATTTTTATGTGACAGAAAGAAAATCAAGGGTAACACTGTGATAAAGAGTGTTAGAACTAAATCTCAAATTCTGTGGTTCCAAAGCCACTCTTCCTTCTGCAGTATTCTGATCCATAGATAAGTCAAAGCATTTTATGTAAAATGTTAATCAATTATTATTAGGATTGACTTAGTAAGAAAATGTAACCAACCTTAAAATATTTTTGTCTCTGCATTATGTTTTAAATACATATACATGTATATGAGTCATATTTTCAAAGAGGTAGCATTTTTTTAAAACTTAGATATGATAATACATGATATTCTAATTGAAACGAACATGTTTTTATACACTGCAATCAAAATAACCATTCTTGGGTAAGCCTAATAATAACTTACTTGATTTTCACATGCCCCAAACATTGAAAGGGCCTTCTTGATTCTAAAATTTCCAATCAAATAAATATGGTGTGTGATTTCTGCAAAATGGCTCAGCTCGGAATTCATTTTGTATTTATAGATGGTAGTGGACTACAGAAGATTCGAGACAGTTCTATAGTTTCTCTGCCCTCAGACTTTTCACCTTTAAATGCAACAAAATAAATGCAAACAGTACAAGATTTAGTAAGGACAAATACAATCAAGCTCATGGAGTGCTTAACTTATAATATGGCTGCAGCAGGCCAGAGTAAGTTGTAACCATCTCTTTCAAATTTCTAAGCAGTGGAAACACAGGAAATTGAAGAGGTTTAATGATCTATTGCAATTATCTTACAAGCAGCTTTACCCAGAGTATGTTCCAGATGAGCCAATCCTCTCTAACTAGGAAAAGACAGAGAATGTCTGTTGAGAAGCCACTTAAAAATAGTACTTTTTTAAAGGGTTTTACACCAAAAATCATTTAAAATAAAGTTAAAAGTTGAGTAATAGTACAAAAACCACCATAAACATATCAATGATTTCAATAAGTATTGTAAGGTAGTTATATTGCACGTCAATGATTTCAATAAGTATTGCTATGGTCTGGACATGGATGGAGAATGCCCCCAAAGGTTCAGGGGTTGGAAGCTTCATTCCCAATGTGGCAGTACTGAGAGGTGGTATGCATCCTTTAAGAATCTGGGGGCTAGCAAATGGTGACCAGGTCATCAGAAGGGCTAGCCTGGGAAAGAATGAAAAGTAACTTAATTCCCATGAAAGGATATTGTTATAAGAGAGCAAGATGTCCCCTTCACTCTCAACTTCCTGTCACGTGGTGTGATCTGTACCTCTCACACACACTCCTATTATTGTGTCATCCTCCATGTAGCCCTCCATGTAGGCCTCACCAAAGGCCAAACCGAAAGAGCTGCCTGATCTTCAAATTTCAATCTCCAAATCAGACTTAAATAAACGTCTTGTCTTTGTAAAGTACCCAGCCTCAGTTATTCTGTTATAGCAATGAGAACTGGAATACTTTATAGTATTATATGTCCAACTACTATATAATAATAATAATAAATTTTACCAATTTTGTTTCATTTATGTCCCTTACTTTTTTCTTTAAAAGTAAATTTCATGTATCAAGTTATTTCCCTGATAAATCTACACTATGAATCTCTGTGTTGCTTTATTTACATTATGAAATAGCCAACAAAACTTGTAGTAACTTCCTGACATAATATGCAATTGATGATCAAATTTCCTTATATGTCTTGAAGAATTTTTTACACTGAATTTGTTTGAACATGGCTCCAGTGGGACTCATACACTAGATCTGGTTACTAAGATATGGCTTCAGCAGTGTTCTTCTGCACAACAAACATGCCTAAATGTAGTGGCTTAAAAACAGAATGATTTGTTATCACTACAGTCCGTATGTCAACAATTGGGTCTGCGGTGAGATGAGTGGCTCTTCTCCTTGTCTTATCTGGGATCAGTTATGGGACAGCAGTCAGCTGGTGGCTTTAGCAAACACAAGGAATTGTAAGGTAGTTATATTGCACGTCCAGTGAGTGGCTCAGGCCCAGACGTCTGGGTCTCTCCTAAAGGAAAAGAGCCTGAGCGCTATCACAAAACAATCTCAAGACTCCAAGAGTTAAAGAACATATTCTATCAGCCTTCTTTAGCTGTAATTTCCAAATTTACATAAAAGCCTTCTTCAGGGTGTAAGTTCAAAATTTGCCATATTCTATTTGTCGAGGAAATTTACATGACCAATCCTGATTGAATGACCAGAACAATAAATTCCACTTCTTCAGAAAGAACAGCAAAATCACACTCCCCAAAATGATCTTTTTTGCAAACTATCTAGCATATTTTCTTTTTTGTTTTTTGGTTTTTGGTTTTGTTTTGTTTGTTTTTTATTTACCAAGAACATAAATCAGTGCATTGTGGATATACATTATGATCACATTCATCATAGTTAATTTGCTGTTTCTCTGCTATGAGAGATGTAAGTATGAACAAGGACAAAAAGGCATAATAGATATTGTGAAAAACAAAGATAATATTTAAATGGGAAGAGAACTAGAGAGGGAAGAGGGGGAAAGGAAGGAAGGGAAAAAGAAAAGAAAAGAGAAAGAGGGAAAAATAGAAAAATGTAAAAAAAAGCTATTGTAAATAAAGAGGAAGGAGTGCAAGAGGGGAAAGGAGGGGAACCAAGATATATCATGTACAGGTACAAATTAACTATGATGAATACATTATTTTCTTAAATCTTTGTTCTCTACCAGTATTCACCTTTCAGCTTTTTTTTAACACTGATTCATAGAGAAATAAAATAATCTATCCCAAGGAATTTTTTTATTTTCCTAGTATCTTTTCTTACTTTGTTGGTATTACTGTTCATCCATCTCCCATATTTCCTGTAAGCTGGTAGTTAGATACAGAGACTTTGTTAAATATTAGTTTAAATGTCTAGGTAAATAGGTAATTTTGAACACTTTGTTTTATGATCATATAAAAAGCCAAGTAATGACTTATGTATTCCAATTTTAGCGCTGCTAATATTGATCAGTAAGCAGGTGTTGGTAAACTGATTCTTCTTTATATAAAGCTTCATCAAACTTTCTTCTAATGGATTTTCATTTAATTGCCTAGGTCCATTAATTAATTAACAGTTGCACAAGGCCAAATGGTGTTAGCAAGATGGCAACATAGAAGTCCTCCCTGATTGTATTCCCCCACGGCAACAATATTTTGGCAGCATCTACAGACAAAGTGCCTTTGCATTAGCTTTTGGATCCAGATAGGATTGCAACCTTATGAGGGCTGTTTTGCAAAGGTAAATCCTTGTCTGGAAGGCTCACTGACTGTGGTTCTGGCTACAAACCTAGAAACAGTCCCATCCTCTTGTGAGCTTGCTTACAATGGCATTTGGCCTGGGTCCTGTTAATCACAGCAGCATCCAAGGAACCCAAGAGAAGTTACACTCACTCATGCCTCAAGGAACAGGCCCACCAAACTCTATTCCAGCTGTGGATCCGACAGTAGACTGTAAGATGGCTTCAGTTCCTCTTCAGCTATTGTATGGAAGCAACGTTGTCTACCCAGGCACATGGCAGGGGACACTGCCACTGATGCCCCTGGAGGCAGGTCCACGGATATTGATCCAAATGAAGATCTTGAAACGACACTGTAACTCAGTTCCAAACCTTCTTCGCTGTAGTCAAGGGAACAGCTCTGTTCATCCAGGGATCCAGCAACGGATAAATCTGCCTGTGTTCCTGAAGGTAGACCTGTACTCCACTGCTACGAGAGGCAAACCTCAATGCAGATGAAGATTTTGAAAGCACCCCATAACTCAGTTCCAGGCCAGTCCTGCCAGCCCAGGGATCTCTAATGCTGGTCATTCAGTAAACTGGCAGAAAACTTCCTAAGGATTTGATGGGAGATGCACCCACTGGCACACAGACTAACAAGCCCTCTGTGCTCCACACGCAAAGTCCTTCAGCCCAACAGCAGTCTTACTAGTCAAGGTCCTAGAGGCAGTGTTATCTACCCAGTTTCTAGATGGGATTCACACCTGCCCAATTCTGTGATAACATGCCCACCATGGACCCTGTGTGGACCCAGAAACACTCATGTAATCCCACTCTAGCTCACTTAAATTTGATCCAACAGGCCATACATTAGCCCAGAAACCATAGCTCTTTCTCAAATGGGAATGGGACCAAGAGATGGAAGGAGAGAAGAAGAGGGAGGGAAGGAAGATTTTAAAAAGAATTAAGATGTTACACACATGTGCCAGCTCCCCACAAGGAATGTACTGCACACATGTACTAATAACAAAATCAAAAGAAAACAAAAGATCTTCATCTGACAAATTCAACATGCAAAGATAAGAAGAAATATTTTTTACCTCAAATGTGCAGATATCAATACAAAACTACACGACATTTTAAGAGGAAACTAAAAAAGCTTCAACAACCAATTTCAAATAAATGGAGATCTGAATACTACATAGCAAAGCATCTAAAACAGTCATTTTAGGGACAAGCTCAATGGAATACAAAAGAACACCAACAATTCATTGAACTCAGGAAAATAATTATGAACAAAATGAGAAACTCAGTAAAGAAACAGAAACTGTCAAGAATCAAACAGAAATCTTGGAGCTAAAGAATACAATCACAAAAATAAAAAATTAAAGAACTTCAGCATCAGCCTTGATCTTGCAGAAGAAAAAAACCAGAAGTATTTTGAAAGGCAGGTCACTTGAAATTATCCAGTCACAGGACCAAGAAGAAAAAAGTATGAAAAGGAGTAAAGAAAACATACAGAATCTACAGGATGCCATCAAGTCCCATAGAACTGAATTATGCAATATGGATATCTCAGAAAGAGAAAAGAGAGAGAAAGGGAAAGATGTTTACTTAAATAAATAATGGATAATGTCAGGGATATGAATATACAGATATAAGAAGCTAAAAAATTTCCAAGGAAAATCAACTCAAAGAGGATTATACCAGATACATCTTAATCGAAGTATAATTTAGTCAAAAACAAAGAGAGAATTAAAAAAAAAAGGAAAAATCATATATCCCATGCAAGGAAAAACCTACATAAAGCTATCCCCAAATTTCTCAGCAGAAACCTTGCACATCAGAAGGGATTGGAATGTTGTATTGAAAGTGCTGAAAGAAAGAAAGAAAGAAAGAAAGAAAGAAAGAAAGAAAGAAAGAAAAGACAACTGTCAACCAAAACTACATATTCATGCCAAATCTATTCTTCAGAAATAAAAGTAAAGACATTCTTAGACTGGTGAAAAACTACTGTGGAATTTCATCAATATTACATCTGCCTTAAAAGAAACAAAAGTAAGTTCTTCCAATTGACGTACAAGGACATAAATAACAACATAATAGCATATGAAATTATAAAAGTTACTGATAAAAATATATAGTCAATACCATAACGATGGAGTCTGAACATTCTTAACACTAGTATAGAAGTTCAAATGCAAATGTATTAAAAATAGCCACAGGAATTAAGTTAGTTTTCTGTCACCATGACAAATACTTGAGATAAATTAACTCAAAATATATGAAAGGTTTCCTGGCTCACAGTTTCAGAGGTTCTAGTCCATGGACAGTTGGTGCTGTTTTGGGGCCTGTAGCAAGGTAGAACATAACAGTAGGAACATGTGGCAGCCAGGCAGCAGCACTAGAGAGAGGAAGGGGCTGGAATCTCAGTAGTCCCTTCAAGGGCACATCGTCAATGTCCTAACTTGCTTCCACAAGGCCCATCCTCCATAAATTTCTACCATAGTACCATGGGCGGTGTACCAAGCCCTTCAACACATGGCTTTTGGGGAAAATTCAAGTTCCAAACTGTAGACTAATTTATCAATGTATACAAAGTGTGATATAAATAACATATGACAGAAAGAATATAAATAAAGGCTTTGTATGCAATTAAGTTCATATCACCCTAAAATAGACTGTTATTATCATTTAAAAAATGTTTATGTGTCATGGTATCAAAAGCAAAATCTAAAACTTAGAGTAGGTGAACAGAAAAATAATGAAAAAGAATCAAAGTGTATCATCACTACAAAAAAATTAACAAGTCATCACTGAAGAGAATAAAAGAGGAAGAAATGAAAAAAATACATTAAACAGTCAAGACACAATTTTAAAAATGGCAATAGTGAGTCCTTCCCTATCAACAATTGCTTTAAATACAAGTTAAATAAGTCCCACAATTAAAAGACTATAAATAAAATAAATTTATTATATTAAATTTAAATTGAAGATAAGACATTCACGATAAAAAGATATAAATTGGCTATAAGGAAAGTATAAATTTCTAGAAACATACAATCTACCAACACTGACTCATAAACAAGCAGAAAATCTGAACAGATCAATCATGAGTAAGGAGATTGAAGCATTTATCAAAACCTCCTACAAAGAAAAGACCAGGACCAGATGCCTTCATAGTTTTATCTACAAAACCTTTAAAGAATTCATTTCAATTTTCAAACTCTTTAAAAAATCTGGATGAGGGAACATTTCCAAGCTTATTCTAATGACTAAGTTACCTTCATACTGAAGCCAAACAAGGACACTACAAGAAAAGAAACTTACAAGTCAACATGCCTGAAGAATATAGATGCAAAATTCTCAACAAACTACTAACAAACTAAATCCAACAGCATGTTTAAAAAACCATTCACCATGATCTAATAGGATTTTTCCCTGGGCCATAAGAGTGACTTAACACATACAAACCAATAAATGTGATACACCACATTAAAGGAATAGTGAATTAAAAAAAAAGAATGATGAATAAAGACTCATGATCATCTAAATAGATGCAGAAAAAAAGCATTTAACCAAATTTAACATCCTTTTATAATAAATTTTCTCAAAAGATATGGTAAGGAAAGAATGTACCTCAATTTAATAAAGCCCATACATGACAAGCCTATAGTTAACAGCATAATCAAATGTAAAAAGCTGACAGTTTCTCCTCTACAACCAGGAACAAGGCAAGGATGTCAGTTCTCACCACTTCTATTCAACTTCCTACTGAAAATCCTGGCCAGAGCATTTTGACAGGAAAAAGAAATAAAAATCATCTAAATTTGAAAGGAAGAAGTTAAATTCTGTATTTGCATAAACCTTTACATATAAATTCTAAATTCTCCACCAAAATGTTTTTATTACTAATAATCAAATTTAGTGACACTGCATGATACAAAATCAACATACAAAACTCAGTTGCATTTCTATGCACTAACAACATATGATCCAAAAAAGAAATTAAGAGAACAATTCTAATTGTCATATCATCAAAAAAATAAAACACACAGGAGTAAGTTTAACCAAATAAGATAAAGATCTGTACCCTGAAATTTATAAACCATCAGTGAAAGAAGTTGAAGACAGCACAAATAAATAGAAAAAAATCACATGTTTGTGGGTCAGATAAACTAGTATTCTTAAAATGTCTATCCTACCCAAAGAAAACTAAAGATTCAGTGTAAACTCTATCAAAATTACAATGATACTTTTACAGGAAAGGAAAACTCAGTCCTAAAATTTGTATGGAACCACAAATGACCCCCAATACTGAGCAATCTTGAGAAAAGAACAAACTTCAAGACATCATACTTCCTGACTTCATCTTACTTTACCAACTAGACAAAACAGTAAGGTGCTGATATAAAAATAGACATAAAGACCAAAAGAACAGAATATAGAATCCATAAATAAACCCACGTGAATATAGTCAACTATTTTTTGATGGCAGTGTTCAGAGTATACTTTGGAGAGAGTATATTTATCTTTAATAAATTATGCTCAGAAAGGGTCATTACATGCAAAAGAATGAAATTAGACCCTCAACACCATACACAAAAATCAACTCAACATTGATCAACATTGATTACATGTAAAACCTGAATCCATAAAATGCCTAAAAGAAAATACATGAGAAAAGCACCTTGACACTGATTTTCTTTTGGGGGTGGTAGGTAAGACACCAAAATCACAAACAGCAAAAACAAAAACAAGCAAATACATTGTTAGTTTATTGGGACTATATCAAACTAAAAATCTTCTTCATATTAGAGGAACTAATCAACAAAATGAAAAGCTATTCACTTATAGAACAGGAAAAATATCGATAATCATATATTTGCTAAAGAATTTATGCCCAAAATATAAATTAAACTCATACAATTCAAATTTTTTAAAAATCTGATTAAAAAACAGAATGAAGGACCTCAATAGACATTTTTTCCAAAGAGCACATGTAAATAAATAACAGGTATATGAAAAGGTAATCAGCATCACTAATCATCACTTACATGCAGATTAAATCCACAATGAACTATCACCTTACACCTGTATGAAAGATAAGAGTTTGTAAGAATGTAGAGTGAACAGCCACAAGGAAATTCACACGTAGGTATCTAAAAAACTAAAAATAGCACTATTATGTTATGTAGCAATTCCAATTCTGGGTATATATCTCAAGGAATTAAAACTAAGTGTCATGAAGTAGTGTCCACATTCTCCTGTTTATTGCAGCACTAATCACATTAGCTAATGCATAGAAACAACTGAAATATCCATCAGTGGATGAGTGGATAAAAAAATGTTCTATACAAGGTGTATATTTATTATTCACCAGAAAGGGGAAAGAAATAAAAATACTGCCTTCTAGGCTCTGACTGTATCTTTCAAAGCTTATTAGCTGGAAAGCGAGTCCCCTAATTCAACAGTAGTAAGAGGTGGGGTCTTTAAGAGATGATCAGGTCATGAAGACTGGGCCCTCGAGATTGCCTTAATTTTCTTCATTAATTTTCTTAATAAATATTCATTTGTTGGTGGACATATAAGCCACTTTCAAGAGTTAGCTATTATGAGTTGCTGCTATAAACATGGGTATGTGTGAATGAACTCGTTGAGAGAGTTGGTTCATGATAAAAGTGAAGCTGGCTCTCTCTTGCCCTTCTGCTTTTTGTCACAGGCTGATTTAACCCTCCCATAAACCGCCCTTTGACCCTAGACATCTCAGGGTCCAAAACTCTAAGAAACAAATATTTGTCCTTTATAAATTGCTCAATTCATGGTATTCTGATATAGCAACCCTAAATGGACAAAACCCACTGCCATTTGCAAAAACAGGGATGAAAACAGAGCTAAAATATCCAAAGTAAAATAAGCTAAGCATATAAAGACAAATTCTGTAGGATAATACTTGTATATGAAATTCAAGAGTCAAATTCATAGAAGCAGACAGTAGCATGGTGGTTGCCAGGAGGTAGAAGTTGAGGGAGAATGGGGAAATGCCTGTCAAAAATACAAATCTTCATTTATAAGACGAGTCAGGATAAGAGATCTAATGTACAATGACTAGTGTTAACAATATTACATGGAATATAAATAAACCTGCTGTAAATAGGGAAGGAGAGAGCAGAAGGGAGGGGTGGGGAAAAGGAGGAAAACTAAAATACATCATGTACAGGTTCAAAATAACCATGATGAATGTGATCATTATGTATACAATGTATTAATACATGTTCTTGGTAAAAAAAATAAAAAAAAATTTAAAAAGGGTAGATCTTAAGTGTTTTCATCACTAAAAAGGTAATTAGGCAAGGTGATGGATGTGTGAATAGCTTGACTGAAGTTATCATTTAATTAACAATGTTTAGAATGTCACACAATACATTTTAAATATATACAATTTTTATTTATCAATTAGACTTCAAAAAAAAGCTAAAAAGAGAACAGCTAACAGTTGATTCTCTGACACTAATCATTCTTTCTGCAAGGGCCAGCAAGAATTCTTCTTTCACAAAATCGCCTTCACAAATTAGATCATTAATTTATAAAACAGACTTTGTACAGGAAACCCTGAATAATTTGTGCAAATGTGTTAGAGGGAGTACTTGGAATTGAACCCAGAACATTTGCCCTGAACTACATTCCCAGTGCCCATTACTACTTGGTTGTCATTGATTCTAGGGCTTCACAGAACCCTATAGATTAGAGAACAGATTAAGAAATGGCTAAAACAAAGTAATCGGTATACCATAAGATAGCTCAGATTCAAAGTTTTAATAATCTTTTAATTTTGTTTCCTATCTCTTATCTCTTATGCTACAAATATCTTGATTCCTTGCAATATCAGCACAATTACTTATTACTATGACAGCAGAAAGATGAATGTGTATGCCCCTTCACTAAGTCATACAGAAACTTGTTCTAACCCAAATTTCCAAGAAATGTGCCTACAAGTGTGACTTAAGGCAGCCAAAACCTTGAAATCAATGTATAACATGAAAAAAGTGAGACCAATCTCCATTAAATATCCTCCTCTAGAGAGGTGGAATTTGTACTGGAAACTGGCAATCACGTTAGCCTCATACTTGAGAACAAACTCTTCCATCAGAGATGTCCCTGAAACCCAAAGAAAATGATTAAAAGGTTGTGCCCTCGGGGTTTCAGGTAAATTCAGAGGGTGGCTCTCTCCAGACCACGCCCATACTCAGAGCAAGCTATGAGTCTGCATCCAAGAGGAACCTGTTTGGGACTTCCCTCAACTCACCTAGCAGGTGTATTTAAATATGACCCCAGCAGGCTGAGCTAGCATCCTGCTGGACGACCTCAATCCCAAAACACCAGTCAGAATGTCATTTCAAAAGAAGACAGGGGTTGGAAGAACCTCTTGCTAAATGATTCATTTATGTATTTGAGGACTACATTTGGAGACTTTACTTGGGAAGTAAGTACTCACATCTCAAACTCTGTTAATCCAAAATGAATTCCCGTTCTCTTGTTCTTTTATTTCCATGCAGGCAACCTGGTGGTTGCCATCTATCCATTTCCATCAGCTTTTTAAATTATGAGATGAATTAATAGTAATGTATACAATTACCATGAAACAGGATTACAATCAAAGACTCACATTTGATCATATCATTATCCCATCTCATTGTCATAGAACACCAGATGTACCATATACTGTAGATGCTTTAAAGCACCAGTGCCTCAATTTTTGTGTGAATCACTCACTTCAAGAGCTTCGCTCAAGAGCTAATGAGATAATAATCAATTAAGCACTAAGTAACCAATTAGTTTTCACATGGCAATTTTGAGGGCTATTTTCTGAGGGTCAGTTAAACATGGTATTTTTCTTCCCTCATTGTTTTCCCATGAATAAAATACCTATATTTTTCCAGTGCCTAGGTTGAACTGGCATGTACAGTACAGGGTCTTTCTCATACCTCAGACATAAAAGCATGCATTCCAAATGTTTTTCATATATAGAAAAATCAGGCAATTTCAATGCTTTTGTTTAAAAATTAAATGATTATATCATATTCCTTAGGAAATTGAGATATCACCATTTCTGCCATATCTGCTCTTTGCAACAAAGTCAAAGACCCAGTCAGTGGCTTTCAAATAGACCCTATTTATAATATGAATGACATGCGCAGAATGCTATAAAAATAATAACTCCTAGATCCTACCCTATATCCTAACAGTAGCTATAAAGAAATTGCTAGCCTAATTCTCTTGATGGTTTCTTGCAATATATGTAAGAAATCTATTAAGCCTCAATAATAACTCAATTAATTGTTGAGAAACATTATCCTGTTCTTTTGTATTTTTTCTCATAGAAAGACAAGGTGACTGCTCATCTCACAAGAGGACTGACCAACTTAGGTATCAATATTCTCCATGAGTGAACTCTCTAAAATCAATTCTCTATTGGTTTGTCCACTTGCTTTTGTTAGCAATCTTGCTATACACATCAGGAAGCCTACTAATTTTCCTAAAGTATACTTTTCTTAAGTCTTAATTACCTACAGAATTTTGAAAATTTGGATGTGCTGTCAAATTAGTGTTGTTTCACAGTAAAAACAATATGACTGCGAAATGATGGAGGAAGCAATTGAATTCTTCTTCCTCTCATTTTACAGTTAATAAGACTGAAACTCGAAAGATCAAATGATTTAGGGCAAGACAGAGCTCCACAGAACTCTGGATTTGATACTTGCAACTAGCGAAGCTCATTGTTTCTAAATCCTAGTTTGTTCAATTCAAATGGGAATAACTCTAACGTCTGCCTCTGTTGATTTTTGTGCAGATTAAGTAAAATGGTTTGTGTAAAACTTCTGGCATATGACACAGGTTCAGTGTTACTGCTGTAAACTACAGAGCTGTGATTACTCCTATATTGGTTCTTACATGTTCCACATTGAACAGCATGAAATGTCTGTTTGTTTTTAGAGGTAAAAAAAAAATAATTAATTTCTCCTTATTGAGAAACAGACTGAGATTTTGAGGAAAAAGATTATATCTTCTTCACATTCACACACTATGAGGGCCTGGCATAAAATAAGCACTTAATGAATGACTATAAGATACAAATAACGGAGCATATATAACATAAAATGTGCATAATGTATCCTTTTCACTGGACTCCAAATCACTTAGCATACCAGTTTGCCACAGATTTTTGGAGAGTTGAGGAATAAGTCCTATTGACAGAGGAAAAGCATTACATATATGTTGATTTCCATATGACCCATGAATATGAAAGTTTGTTTTATCTGCAGGCTATTTCACATTTAGCTGACTGCTGAAGGAGGGACGCCCTAAGGGCTTCTGCACAGTCCTCAGAGATCCTCACACTGCCAAGCTCTAGAACACACACCTGCTCAGATAAGCTTCAGAATCAAGTCTCTGGCCTGTCCTGGGTAAAGGACTGCATAAAAGATTAAAGTTACCGGTGACACAATATGAAACCAGATTGCATCGTTATGGTCCCTGCTATTTTTGCAGAGGGAGTCTCATCAAGGGGTCTGCAGCCAATCACAGGCACAGACCTAATATTACTCAAATAAAAGCAAAAGTCAAGGGAAGAAACGGAGTTGAATTTACTTTCATCATTTCATGGACAGGTCACAGTCTGGAAATCAAATACACGACTACCTGTCATCATCTGTAAAAATTTGTAATCTCAATCTCTACTTTTCAGGGTAGCGGTGAGAATTAAATAGCATACGCCAAAAAACATGGGAAACATTAAGTCAGTGTGTGAACAAGAGGCCGGTCCCAAAGAGATGGATTCATTCCTCCTACACAAGCAGGATGGCACAGAAACACAGATATCTGAGGATTTCTCAGAAGGCTATGGACTCAGAACTTACCTCCAGCTCTGCTTCTCATACCCATCACTAAATATAATTCAACCACAAGCTTATTTGGCCAAGATTTGGCATCTGATTAAAAAAAAGTCATGGAAAAATGCTAAGACTCATTAACTCTGAAGATTCTTTCTACTAAAGCTCTGGGGCCAAACACAAGTTTTACTGTCTCCAGGTCTCCCAGCACTTGCATGTTTATTATAGGACAAGCCATACCCAGATCTCAATAACTGAAAGAGTTTTTATAACTTTGTCCAAGTCCATATGGCTAATGAGCAACAGAATTAGAATGTACACCTAAGAATGTCTGCCTCCTCAGTTGTCCTTTGTCACCATGACAGACAAAAATAATTTATGTGTATGCTGCTTTTCGAAAAGAGGGCCATGACTTATTTACTCTTGGAGCCTCAGCATCTAGGCCTTTAAATGTGTTTTCATTAAAGAATGACTAAATAAACAATCAGCTCTGATTGCCCAAGATATCCAAAGTACATGCAGGACTCACAAGCAGTAATTAACCTACCTCAGGATTGCTTCAAAGAGGAAGAACCAAGATGTGTCCTGCTAAGGAAGAGTGGAACAAGAACCTCCAGGATCTACTGGTCTCTCTTTTGCCTCAAAAGATGACTCCAGTTGTGGGCTAGCGTCCCTTTGACTTTATGCTTTCTTAAACTGAGAAGTCTGGGTTTGGTTTCCAATTCCAACTCTACCTAACCATGTGATCTCAGCAGACTACTTCGCTTCTCCCATCATAATCAAAATTTTTCTCTCATTTCTCCAAGCAGTATTTTACATTCACAACGAAAACACTGTCATTACTAAGAATATTGGAAGAGATTACTACAAATGAGCTAACAAACAATGGTAGAAAGGGCTATTGGTGTATGGGGAGATGAAAGAGAAGAACATTTGGAAGCAATAGGATGAAGAGAATGATGCCGACATTTGTAAGTAGATTTGGGGTGATATTTTCCATGGGGATTCCAGTTGTAGATGCTTGTGCCTCTTAACACTGTAAGCAACATAAAAAATGGTTTTCTCTTTGTCATCTTTTTATCTGATTATTTATAAACTATCATAAGATTTAATAGCAGGTAACAATTGCTTAAGAAGATATTAGTAGTTCAATAGAGAGTATTAAATATTAAACCTAAAGAGTAGGTGTATTTATTTAGAATAAAAATCAGTATATGGAACTTTGTAACCAAAATGGATGGTCATGATTATTCATTTCTCATATGTGAAGTTTATGAATAATCAAATGGAAAAATGTGTCTACTTTAGATTGAAAGCAACTGAAAAAAATAAAAGAAATCAAGCACAGTATGTATCAATAGTCTAGTGAACGAGCAGAATTATCTAATGACAAGCTTGCTTTTCAGAAACTCCTGAGAAATTTGAGCATAACCGATATTAAGAGAACATTTCTCTCTGTGACATCTTATACCATTTTTTTTTTTTGTGGTGCTGGGGATCGAACTCAGGGCCTTGTGCTTGCAAGGCAAGCACTCTAATCACTGAGCTAAATCCCCAGCCCTCTTATATCATTTTTATATTGCTACTTTAATGAATTTTCATAAACTTAGTGACTTAATTTGTTATTATACTGTAGTAGGTGAGAAACTTGAAACTAGTCTCACTAGACTAAAATCCAAGGGTCAGAAGATTTACGCTTCTGAAGGCTGTATGGGAGAATGTTCCTGGTCTTTCCCAGTTTGTAGATTTTGCCTTAAATACACTCTTCTTTCTTCAAAGCCAGTAATGATGGGTTTGGGTCCTTCTCATATTGAATCATTTTTACTTTTGCTATTCTTACTTCCACTTTGAATGATCCTACTTATTACACTGAACTTGTTCAGATAATCTAGGCTAGTCTCCCTAGCTCAGGGTCCTCAATTTAATCACAGCTGTACTACCTTCTGCCATGTAAAGTAACATATCTACAGGCTGTAGGAATTAGTACAAAAACAACTCTGAGGGGCCATTAATTTAACTACTACACATCTATTTGAATCTGTTAAGAACATATAATCTGCAGGCAAAGTTTATAAATTCAAATTCTAGTTTCCTTAATTGCCAATTCGCTTGCTTATGATGATAAGCAAGTTATCTAATTTATTGGACATCAGTTTCTTTCTCTTTAATAGAACATTTAATAAAACATTAATAAAACTTACATAGGTTTAAGAATATTAAGTGAATTAATAAACATGAAGGAGTTTGAGCATGTTAAGTTAAGTACTGTGTAATTGTTAACTGTTAGAAAATAGAGGTAGAATAGCCAAAACAGGCTAACTTCTATAGCATACAAACTTCCAGCTAATACACTGTACCTATTTCTTGTTATGAAAAGCTTAGAGTTAGAACAAAAGGGGAAATCTTTGTACCATAAAGTTATTGTTATTTCTACCCCGGCCTAGGATCCCGAATCCTCTATTATTCACTGATAGTGAGATAAGTAGAAGAACTAGAACAACTCAAAGAAGCTTCTACAGATCATATCTGCACATTATTTACATTGAATTCCTTTCAGTCACTGCAAAGCAGGATGGAAAATATGATCTATATCAACAAAAAAGATGGGGAAATGGAAGAATAACTAGTCAGCTTCTGACAAAGGGAGTCAGAAGCAGGCACGGGGCATAAAGCTGCAGGAATTCCTGACCCCTCTTGCAAACACAGGAGTCATTTATGACCTCCTTGAGAAGAAAGTCTTCTGGAGGAGACAGGAGGCTGGAATGGGATATATGTGTAGCCCACTGTATGCTACTTTGGGCAAATTGGCAGCTGTAACCTGTTGCATAAGAGCAACAGGTCTGATTTGAATAAAGCAATATAATTGTCAAATGAAACAAAAACCACCATGGAGATGACCAGTATTATGGTTTAGATCACGTCCCCCAGAAGTGTGATGTATTCAGAGGTAGAGATTTTAGAAGGCGCCTGGATGGACCATGGAGGTGCTGCATTCATCAGTGGATTAGTCCGCGGTTGAGTTTATGGCTGGATGTGCTGTTAGGTGATGGGGCCTGGCTGGAGTTGGGTGACTGCGGATGTGATCTGGAAGGGTGTATTCTTATTCCCAGAGCTTCTGTTTTATCTCTGCTTCCAGGCTGCCTTGAATTGAGCACCTTTCCTCTGCCATGCACTTCCACCACGATGTTTCTGCCTTGGAGTCTGCTGAATGTGGACTCAATCTCCTGATCCATAAGCCAAATTAAATTTCTTCTTTAAGTTGTAGGTGTCTGGTATTGTGTGTCAGAAAGGAAAAAGCTAACTAATACAATCAAGAAAATAATCAAATCTTGATTTTAAAAGCAAATATCTGGCAAATGGCTTGAGTGTGTGTGTGTGTGTGTGTGTGTGTGTGTGTGAGAGAGAGAGAAATTCAGTGACGAACAAACCACACAATTAAAAATAGGACAAAAAGTTTGAACAGACACTTTATCAAAGAATATATACTTACCAGGATATCAAATAACCATACAAATAGATGCTCTTTGGTCATTAGGAAAATGCAAATTAAAATCTGCATGAGATAGTACTTCACATTTGTTTAAAAGGCTAAATAGGAAAGACTACCTCAGATTTTGGGGGGAAATGAAGAAGAAATATATTCAGGTATACTGCTGGTGGGAATGTAAAATGATCCACCTACTTTGCATACTTCTTTGATTGTTTCTTTAAAAGGGAAACAAATCTGTTAGATCCACTCTGAGTTAATTTATGCATCAACTTCCCTGAGTTACGAGTTTTTTGATATTTGATAAAACTTTATTTTGGATATGAAATAAAATAAATAAAAGAATCTTGGATTTGGGGAAAGATTTTGGTTGTAATGTAGATCTAATCATTGTTAGCATATAGATGGTAACTAAAGCCAGGAATTGTATAAACGCAGGTAGAGTGATAATAAAGCCAATGTAAAACCTAAGAAGAGGAAACCACAGGAGAAGGAGCCACTGGAGAGAAAGCAAAAGACCAGAATGGGGTGGTTACAAATGGCAAATGGGAAGAAAACTTGTCGACCATGTCAAATGTTACCAAGAAACAAAAGACAATGGTCATTGTAAGGAACTGGAAGGTCACTAACATTTCTGCCAGAAATAATCTCTGTAAAATGTGCAGTGAAAGAAATGTTGCTGAACACAGATTAAAATACGAGGGGGGGAGAAGAGAAAGAAGAAGAGTGACGGAGAGGAGGTGCATGGAAACAGCTCTTTGAAGGGGTTTTATTGTGAAAGGGAAGATGGGAGATTGTGGTTGAAGGTCTTCTGCTTTTTTTCTTTAATGTGGTATAAACTTGAGCATGTTTGCAAGCTGAGGGAAAATAATGAGGGAGGGAAGGGTTGAAAAATAAAGACAGAGATGATGAACAAGCAGGAAGTAGAGAATAAGTTGAGAAACCTAGACTCACCATCCTCATTTTCATTTTTGTTGAAGTACTATGAAATAATGAGGAGACAGAGGGACTCACCTCTGCAGTATTTGAGGACCTGAAGAACAATGCAATGTGATTGGGCCAGAAAGCCCTTTTGACGGGCATAAAGTGTTGATTTTGTGTCAGTTGGCATCACTAACAGTAATTATGAAAATTAACCAACAGCCCAATTAACATTCTGACTGAATAAAATGCAACTTGTGTTTCCATTTGATAACCTGACACATTTCACTGTACAACACAGAGCAGAGAAAATCTCAGTTCTAATTAGGATACTTTTATTTATACACTAACCCAAAAGGATTTAAGGTGATTAATATTTTTTAAAAATTAACCTAGTTATTTCCTCAGATAAGGATTAAATGCTAAACAATTACAACAAGCAATGACTGTGAGCTACTGCACCTTTCTCCCACACCAGTCACCAGAAATCTGTATGAAGACCACAACCAAGGCTTTTTTGTGCCTAAAATAGGAAGCAGAATGAACACCATGCATTTGTTAAGGGATATGGAAAATCAGCCCTCAGTTTAGCGGATTTGAGAGATAAGAGAAGTGCTTACATGTATTGCAAGGCAGTTCTATAATGTTAATGACAGCATTTATGAATCATAATTAGTAATAAATCAATGATCATTTTTTTAACAGGAAAAACTATAACTTTAAACACAGGGTGGCAGAAAGAGTCCCAGAAAACCAATGCATCCATGCACCGTAGGCACCAGACTTTACAGGGAGGCCATGAGCTCAAGAAAAGTTACTGTAACTGTTACATGTACATGGCTTTGCAAACTCAAATCCTAAAACTTCAGAGTATGAAATTCCAGAGTCCATGTACTGTTCCTCCACCAGATACATTCGCCTTCGCTCTTCACACCCATCCAAAATTTACTTTTCTCCATATTACTAGTTACAATTTAACAATATATTATATTATTATTATTATTATTATTATTATTATTATTATTCGATTTTTGCTGTTTATCTCCCACCATGAGAATGCACACCCCTGAGAAGAGGAGTTTTTGTCTGACTTGGCATGTAATATTATCAGTCTGTTAATGTTCCTTGGCACATGGGAGGCGCTCAGTAGATACCTTTTAAATGAATAATTTAGTGACTCTGTAAAATTGGTTTGTATTTCAATCTGTCACTTTGGCCTCATTTCCAGTGATCCTGCCATTCCAGCCACACCCAAATATCTCCTCTGCTGAAGTTCTCCCTGCTGCTTTATGCCCTTGAGTCTTTCACACTTTCTTCTTTGAGTTGGTATCTCTATACTATCTCCACTGTCTCCCATTACACACACACACACACACACACACACACACACCCCGTCATGTACTCCAAAGACAATTTTCGAACATCAAATATGTTGCTTAAATATTTTTGTCTTAGTGAAGACTCCCCTCAACACCCTCACTCTTTCATCCAGTATTTACTAATGTAGCTTATAATTACAGAAGGGTTTCTGTGTGCCTGCTACTGTGATGGGCACAGCAAGAAAACTTGACAAGCAAACACACATGGGTCCTATACTCGTGGAGTGTACAATATCACCACAACTGTGCCTCGCTCATCTCTCTTACAGCATCTGGCAACCTACAATGCAATTATGGTTTACATCTGTCTTCCCAACTAGACTCTGAAGTCCTGCAGGGCAACACCATTTCTTATTTATCTCCATTACCCCAAAACCTACAATAATGTTCCTTGATAAATGTTTGAATGAATGAAACAACTTAATGACCAAAGGATATGAGAGATATTGTTTCTACTCATCATGTTGACAACATACTTCTTTTCACTCCTGGCACTGAAAGTTTCTGTGCTGTTACCATGGCTGTTGCATTTACTCATGATTTTTTTCTCTCTTTCCTCCTCTCCAATGCCTACAATGGCCATGACTTATTCGCCAATGGCACTGTGCTGGGCACCACACTACACACCATGGTGTCTCATTTAATTCCCACAGCAACACTCTCAAGAAAATAGGAGTGCCCTTATTGTGAAGAACATGCTCCTTTTCCTCTTTCCATTCATTCCTTTTTAAATGCCCTTCCTAGCCTTCCTGTCTCCCCATTCTCTTCTTTTTGTAAAGGTCCTTCCTGTCCACCTAAGCTATCCCTGGTGGACAAAGTCTCTGAAGCTCTATGTTTTCCATAGCGATCCAGAGCCCTCTGTTTTCTCCTTCCTACTGTTGCTAAATTCACTTTGACCATAAATTGTCCTATACAGATCTTGGCAAAGTAACAAGTCTAGACTATACTGATTTCCTTGACAAGTAACAAACAGAACATCATGATGAGTTGTTTCTGTATAAACCAAAAAGAGTTACAATTTAGGGCAGCTGACACTGATCCCAGTCCTACCTAGAGATTAACACTAGGTCCTTTCACCGAGAAAACCTAACAATGGTCAGTCCTCTTCCTTCAGCCTGAGACTGACAAGAATTTGGATATTTAGGTTAAGTGACAGCAACTACAGAAGTCTCAGTAAATTATACCTCACAAAAATGTTATCTTGTATACAAACCAAAGGAGTTTAGTAATTAAGGGGTGAGAATGACCTTACTATAGTCCAGCCTCACCTGTAATACAGTACATAAAATGCAACCCTGCACTTGTACAGAAATTTTTCAGGGTATCTTTAGGCTTTGAATCCATACCGACATTGTTAGACTCTCAACTTCTCCATTTTCTAGCTATGTAACTTTCAGAAAACTATTTAATCTTTGTTAATGTATTGCCCCTTACCTGTACAATCAGACAATATTACCAGACCCATAGGCTTTTTGGAGAAATTAGATAAAATAGTATTAAAAGAAGGTCTATAATTTTACTACAGATGTAAATACTCTTTCCTTCTCTTGCCTTCTCTTATTTTCTTTACTTTTTGTAAATATAGAATCTTAAACTATAAGGAAATAATACATCACCAAGGTCAAACTTCCAAGCACTGCAGAAAACACATCATGACAGGTAATCTGACTATCTCAACCAACCCCAAGGACTGACAGCTTGTTACTCTAAAGGACAACTGATGTTGAAGGAAGGAGTAAATGAATGAAGAAATAAACAAAAGAATGAAAGCGTAATGTCCTATGTTTTGTTTGTTTGCTTCCTTGGCTATTCCACTTCCTTGGCTATCTTTGGTGACACAAATCTGGCTTTGTAATATCACCCTTCTAGAAATCCTTCTTTTTATTAAACAAACATCTTACTAAAATTTACATATCCCTTGCTTCTGTGCATATACATTTTACACATAATTACTAATCTGGGTGAATCATTTGATATGAACATCCTTTCAGCACCATGATAAAGTTCTATCATGCTAGAAGTAGATGGACTCTATGTGAGTCACACAACAAGCAGCTGATCATCAGTCAAGAAATGGAAATGTGCAAGCCACAGGCCGCAGCACAGAGTAGACATCTGAGAAATGTTAACTGATGACTAAAGAAAAATGAGAGAAATTCCATTGTCTATGATCTAAACTATACACTCACACTCTCCTGGCTCTTTGGGACTGATGATAAATGAATAAAAGAACAATATTTGGGGCCATAGATTCTTAAAATTCAAGGATTTTCTTCTTTTAAATCCTTCTCTAATATTTTTAAAGTTATTTTTTGCTTTTGGTGATAAAAATCTCAATTCTATAGGAAAAATTAGGGATCTAAGCAGAAAATATATTCTGTAAAATTTATCAAATATGTATTAGTGCTTCAAATACTGATCTAGCCCAGAGGTGTGCAGTTTAGGGAGGAGACTAATCAGTCCCTGCCCTTAAGGAGCTCACAGTTTCATGGGATAGACAGATAGCAACATAATATAATAATTGCTATATTATTATAACATATTGATGCTTTATTGCTGCAGCAAATTACCATCAAGCTGATACTATAGTTTAAAACAAATACTGATCTCTGCAGTGATCAGAATTCTGCAATAAGGCTGTCAGCAGGGCCACAGCTCTAGAGGAGACTCTATTCCATACTTCATTTAGCTTTCAGTGGCTTCTGGCTTCCCTGGCTTATGGATGTATTGTAATCTCTGCCTCTGTCTTCACATTGCTTCCCTTTCTGAGTTCTGCTTCTTTTGTGAACCTTATAAGAACCCTAGTCATTAGAGTTGGGCACACCCACAACATTCAGGATGATCTTTAACCCAGTTACATCCTCCAGACCTTTTGTCCAAATAAGACAATTTACCAGTTCTAGAAACGTGAATAGGGACACATATCTTTTGGAGGGCCATTAGTCAAACCACTACAACAAACCATGATAAGCATGATTGTCGTAAACTGAAGATCAGAAATTAAGATTCCAGATAGTAGGACAGCTTGTCCAAGGTCACTAAATGGAGATTGGCAGAAGTGGGACTCACATCTTGGTGTGACTCAAAATAGCTGTTCCTTTTTTATCTCTATTCAATCATCAGATTATAATGTAGACCCTAAATGATCATGAGAATTCACTCGGATCAAATAAGGCAGGACTGTGAAAAGCCTTGTGAAAGCTAATCTTGAAAGCAGGTAAGGAATAAAAATGCTGTATAAGATGATGATAAATACATAAATAAGCATCAAATACTACATTATATGAAACCTACCACAGAAGATGAAGTGCTCTAGGTGAAAGGTTCTAAACTGACACATTTCAGAGGTAGAGAGAATATAAGCACCTGGGGCAACAGAGGAAGAAGTTGGAAAAACTCACAGGTGGGTGGCAGGTAAGAGGTAACTAAAAGGAGAAGTGGAATTTAGATATCTCAAGAAGGTTTCATAGACACTGAGAAGGTTAAGACAAAAGAACAGAAGAGAGAAACCTTGAGGGAATGGTGAGAATCAGAAGAAATACGATTTAGTACAATGCAGGGTATTAAAGGGGATTATTGATAGAGAATATTGGGGGCTTTGGTAAAAGTATTTGACAGAGCATTTGCATGCTATACTTAGGAAATTAGATTTGGCTCTAAACACTGGGAGCCACTAAACACTCTGCAAGATATAGTGGAAGAAGATGATGGAAAACAAACATCAAGGGAAATAAGATCTGTTCCTCTCAGAATCTTTTTGTGCTTTCATTATATAAAACATGATCTTAATTAAGCTATATTTAGCTTTGTTCTAAGGAAGAATTTATAAAAAGATAGACTCTGAGGTACAGTTCAATCCTAGAAGTACAAAACACTGTAATGTTAGCCATTTTCTCCCCGTTGGAGTTACTTTGCTGTCATTGGACTAAATACCCAACACGTTCAACTTAAAGAACAGGTTAATTTGATTTAGTGTCTCAGTCCATGATCAGCTGGCTCCAAGGCAGAAATGGCATGGCAGAAGGGTGTGGCAGACAAAAAGCTGCTCATATCACGGTAACCAGGAAGCAAAGAGCAAAGGGAAGAACCAGGGAGAGAGAGAGATAGACCCTTCCAGGTCATGCCCTCGGTGACTCACCTCTTCCAACCAGGCCCCGCATTCTGACTGCACATTTAGTTATGAACACAGCAGTGAATTAATCCACTGATGAGTGTAGTAACCTCATGATCCAATCACTTCCCAAAAGTTCCATCTCTGAACACATGAGACTTTTGTGAGACAGTCTAAATGTAAAACACAATACTACCTTAGCAGGTAATCAATCCAATTCTTTCCAGTCTCAGGGAAGAAACCCGAGTATCAGCCCCTTAATGCTCGGAAATGAGCGGTTTGCTTCCATTAGTTATCTCTCAACAGAAGATTTTTTATGTGTAGACACTGAGGTCTCCTAGGGCTAAAATAGCTAATGAAATTGGATACAATGATTAGTCACAATACATCCAAAATTAAGAGGCTCTAATCGAAAAACTCCCTAAGAAGAACCTGGATCAGAGTGAAACACAGCTAATAAAAGGTTAGAAGAGCATTTTCCTTTACCATAGGGGCAAGTCCATCTCTGCCCAATACTCCTTTCTAGCTGTGACAGGAGTCAAGAGCAGAACATAAGTGGCTACTCGCCTCTGACTGGTGTACCAGCAGCTCGCTGAGTGAAAGCTGAAGTAGAAATTGAGAACAAAACAAAATTGAAATTGAAATTTCTACAAAAGTGGAAATTTCTACAAAAGTGTAAAAACAAAAATCTAAACAAAGGCCCCTCTGGGGCACATTCTCATTTTCTTGTCCCATGAATCAATCCATGTTTCCCCCATCATGTTTGCAATTCAGAAGTTACGAGCAAAAGAAAAACTGAGCTTCTGTTGCTTCAACATAAATTAACATCTGCTAATAGAAAGCAAGAAATGGTCTCAAGTGAATCTTAGAAGTCTTTACAATAAAGAAAAATATTAATTATGCCTAACATCTGAAGAGCACATTACAAAGCACTCTCACATATATAATTCCATTTTACATTTACAGAATTAACTGAACAATACATAAAACATGCTTAGAATTATGCTTGAAACAAAGCAGGTGTTTAATAAATATCATTCTTCTCATTTACCACTATACTCTTTCTGTTGTCACCACCTCAGCCTGCCTCTGAGCTGTCACTTCCCATTACTCTCTGCGGTGAAAACTGGGGCAATATTGTTCTCTTCCTTACCCTTCTTACAAATAGAATCCTACCAAATCCCTTTAAAATGAACCTGCAGAAGTATGGGATGACAGTTTTTGTAAATCATTTTAATGGGAAAAAATTATTTCCCCACTCGACAAAAATATAGCCTGTGTCTGTTAAACTAAAACAATGAGATGTCGGCAGTCTATTTCAGCTGTCCCAATGACCAACCCAGGTGGTTGCCACATCATCAGTTATGCAGATGATCAGAAATATTACCACAATGATGCTATTGTGGCTCTCTTGATGTCATGCAGGTGGAATAATTCATCCTGTGCCAGGAGTCCTACCAAGTATGAAATATTTCTCTCTTTTGTATCTGTCTTACACACACACACACACACACACACACACACACACACAAATATTTACGTGCACTAATTTACAAATAAAGCCCTACTGTATGAAAACTGCTGCTTCCTACTTTCTATTACTGCCTACAAAGGCAAATACGTCTAGCCCCTTTCCTTGTCTATCAAGACTGAGTTCATTCTTCAAGGTCACTTCCACATCCCCTGCAGTAGGAATTAACCACTTGTCTTTCTTAGCTCCTACAGCTGGATACAGGAATGTCTAATTAGCCCTAATTCTTTCTACCATGTGTAATACTTGGCTGTTTATATGTTAAGCTCCTCTACAAGAATGAAAGCAGGACATTTTTATCTTTGTAGTCTCCTCAGGCCTACTGTGATGACTGGTACTTGGTAGGTGTTCAGTCGATGTTTGTGAAATTTAAATGAAAGATAAAAAGTACAGAGCAGAAACACTCATTTCTTAAAATGCTCAGCTGACCTCCTATTGTCAGAGCCCTCTTGCTCTCAAACCCATGGGAGCTTCAGGTAGAGACGATGTTTTGTATCTGTCAATGTGTATTCAACAGGTCATATGGTAAAGGAATCTTTCCTAATACTGTATCAGTGCCAAAGGGCATGTATTACACTGGCTCAAAGGCTCTACAAGAACTTCCTACATTGTACTTAGTGTGAGAATCAAAGTGATGAATCCCTTTAAGGAAAGAGCCTCAGGGACCCTGGACTGATGTGTATCAGTTAGGTCTGCCAATCAGAGAGCATTAGTGTGCTGAGAAGCTTTTATGTGATCTAGAGATCACAAAATGACTAAAGCTGGAGGGACCCAGAATCTAACCCAGTGTTCCATTAGCCAAAACCATCAACTACCGATAAACTAGGAATCATGGAAGTAGGGGTGCTATTCAGCAACAATTTCTCCTCTTAGTTCAAGACGCTAGTCAAGACAGACTATGGTAACTTATCTTTAGGAAACTGTGATATGATAGAGAAAACATAAATCTTGTATCCAGAAAAGTTTGATTCAAATACCAAATTTGCCAATAGGCAAGTTGTAATCTTGCACAAGTTAATGAAATTCTCTGAACTTCATTTTATTTATCTATAAAATGGGAACACCAAGATCTTTCTTACAGAAAAAGAAATTCATTGCCTGTCCCTGGCTTAGGGTACATCAATGTTGACATTATTCACTCTGGACCCAAATACACCCACAGCAATTCCACTCACCCGCTAACTCTGCTGGATGTCTGGCAGTCTTCTTAAGTCTTAGGAAAACACTAGAGTATAGTAAAGAGATATTTTCATGGAGTAATTGCACACTGGTGTATGAGTTCAAGAAACACAGAGAGTGTATTAGTACCACTTTTGTTAAAAAAAAAAAACTGTTGATTGCTGTTATAGATGGGACAGGCACCCTCTTGCATAATGTGGGGCTAAGTCAGCACTCTGAGTCATGGCCATGGGTTATGCTTACAGAGTTACAACCCATTAGCCAGGTGCTTCTCAACAGTCAAAGGCAATTTCCTGCCAAAGTGAGGCAGCTACACGGCACTAGCAGCCAATAGTCACAGCGGACAGAGATGGTCGTATTCTCCCAGTAAAAGGGATATGGGAAGAACACTGACCATCTCCACTATGCATATATAAATTGTGCCCAGCCAAGATGTGTTAAAGTATGATGAATACACATGCCCTCCCCAAGGTATCCCTGACCCCAAAGCAGTCTATCCCATGATATGCCAGTCCTCAGTTCTAACCATTAGTGGTAATCGATACTGAGTATCCAGGAATTGTTAAATATAAATAGATGTTATTAGTGTTTTACATGTATTCCTTTGGCTCTCATCTCCCCAGGACATACCTGCTGCAACCTAAAGCAAGCCCAAAGACTTTCTTCTGTCCCACACATGTTGGACAGGTCACAGAGACCATTGAGAGCTGCTCTCAGTGATAACAGGAGTTGGAGGATAAACATCCAGCTTCTTCAACCTTCAAGTAGCTCAACTCTGACTCATATTCTTCACCCACCTGCAGAGCTCCCCAGGAAGCCTGAGACCCAGTTACTCATGCAGCAACAAATGAAAAAGCATGCACTTAATTCTGACTCTTCCCTTTCATGCTTTGTATTTGGATGCTTTTTTTAGTCACCTCTTGCTGTGGTTTCAACAGACTTTGTCCCTGCTGAAACTCATGTTGGAATTTAGGCCCAATTGTGAGGATTTAAAAGGGTGAAAACATAATCTGACAGTGGTGCTTAGCAGCAGAGTCTTTGAGAGGTGATTAGGATTAGAAAAGGTTCTCCAAGTGGGCCCTCCATGAATGAATACCAGTGGCTTCATAAGAAGAAGAGAAACCTGAAGACACACTCAGACTTGTGTGCTCTCTCCTTCTTGCCATGTGACACCCTGCACCATCTCTGAACCCTGTCAGCAAGAAGACCATCACCACGTGAGGCCTCTGAACGTCAAACCAGAACTAGGAGCCAAAATAAACCTCTTTTCTTTATAATTTATTCATGCTATGGTATTGTGTTAAAAGTGAAGAAAACAGACTCAGACATCTCTTAAATAAGCTACTTTCTCTCAAATATTTATCTGGGTCTTATGGGGGAACCCAAGCTAAGATCATACTTCACCACTAAGGCTTAATATCTACATTTCTAGCAGGACTTAATTCTTACAAAATTGCATTGTATTAACAAGATGTATAATGACTATTTATTATAAAATTATTTGATTAACTACAATGTGCAATTCTCCCACAGGGCTGGAAAGTAGAACTAAATGTATTTGCATGCATGTACACACACACACACACACACACACACACACACACACACACACACACACTTTAACTATTATGCAAATGCAACAAGCATTATAAAGCATATAGCTGTCTGACATTACCAAAGAGCCCTGCCCAGCACCTGTGTACTGTAGCCTTGAGTCCAGGTGTCTCTCCCTCCACTGATAAGTAGTAGAATCTGATAACCACTCTTCTTTCTCTTCCTTCTCCTCCTCTTCTCTACCTTCTTCTCCTCCTCTCTCCTTTCTCATTTTTTTTTCCAAGTAGATAATCACTGCAGAACACCAAGCCATTTTGAATTGCCATTCTCACTACACTAACAAATCTGAGTTGCACAGTAAAATAAGTCCTGTAAAATGAAAAAGGCCTATTACTTCCTGTACTGCTCCATGAACTAAGAGAGTGACAAATGGGAGACCAAAACGCCAGGGCAGTTGGCGTTAATTAATAGTAAATTTACTGAATTAAACAATGAATTTTAAAGAAATAATTCTAAGATGTCATTTCAATTAAGGCACTGTCACTGATATAATGGATGTGAGTAGCATCCAGGAAAGTCGATCATGGCACTGTTACAGGAAGGAACCATTAACTCCAAAGAAATCCCTGCTTCCCAAGGCTTCCAGACAAAACTTCAGAGTTGCTAAGCTATTAAACTTTTCTATCTTCTCAGTAAAGGAAGACATATCTCACTTAAGCTCCATAATCTAGAATAGGTCACTTTAGCTCTTCCCTGACTTTACTAAGACAAAGCAGAAATAATTGTTTTCCTGGGTTTAAGGGAAAAGAAGACATTAATTAGGGTGAAGGTTTCCAATTGACACAAGACTTGGCTTTTCTCCTAAAAGTGATTCCCTCAGGTGGACTCAAAGAAATGAGCAATAGCAGCTTCATAATGTTGGAAAACTAGGAAATGAAGGACACGAGAATCACAGTCATAATATATAGTGCTAGAAGCATCTCCCTAATTGTCATTGAGCTCTACTACAAAATTGTTTAAATAAAGATAAGGACACGGCGGTTGGAGGAGCTTTGAAACTTTGAAACTACACAGCTGAATCTCAGACTTGTCTACTTCCTCCTCCACAACAAAGCTGGTCACTACTGGTGCTCATCATATGGAAATATATAAAGGAGAACTTGTAAATAAAATTAAAAATTACAAACTCTAATAAAGGTAATACAGATTCTGTCACCAGCATGGGCCTACCTGACATCTCTAAGTCTCAGTTTGTTCATTTATAATATGGATATAATAACTACTAACTGAAGGGTAAGCCCCAAACAGCACCCTGTTTTCCCTCCACTCCTACATCCTGCTGCTCTATTTTATGCATTTATCACACTACATTGAATTCAGAAGTAGTTCAGCATACCTGGGAAACAAAGTACAGTATGCGTGTGAATAAAGGATTGGCCAGAAGCAGGGTAGAGGCCGGGGGCCAAAATAGCCAGGCTTGTCCTCAATGTGCCTTCCATCCCTGGGTGAAAACATCTACATCCTAACAGTGAGTCCCAAGGGTGGAAAAGGTACCTGCTAGCCTCACAGTGGTTTATTGTTTTACCAGCCCTGGGCGGGCATCCATTGTATTTTGGATGCTTTGTTTTGTTTATTTTTGCTTCTCTATCTTAGAATTTTTCTTAAAACAAACAGCTCTTCTGGCCCAGGACACCCCTGGGGATTTCTGTTCACTTTAGCAATCTGAAGAACAATTTCATTTTTAATTATAAATATTCATGTGTTCAGCTGAGACTGTGCATGTCGTTATGATTCCCAAATTAGTTCAGAAGGAAACTGACATTTTATTCAAATTTCTGTATTCTTCATTGAAGCAGAATAGGGTGACATTTTTCTCTTGAAAGGAAATGGAAATTTTGCCTTGTCTTTGTCACCTGAAAATTCTCCATTCCCAATGAAATCTTGTTTGCAGAGTCTCCTCCTAGAGTTACAAGAATTTAAGTGATCAAGAGGATAGAGTATTCCAGAGTTTATAAGAGATGGATGGACTTAGATAAGATTAAAGCAAGCTAAAGGTGACAATATGAATCACCTACAATATTTAGTCCTCACTTCAGATGGAAAACTGAGAATCAGAAAAGTTAAATGGTTTGTCTAAGGTCACACAGCTCTCAAACAGTAGAATTAGGATGCAAATGTAAGTCTTTGGACTCCAAACACAGTTCTTCCAATCCACCATAACTGTTTGTACATTCCATAAACCCTACAGATTACTTTTCTGTTTGTAGAACTCTTGGTTAGTCCCTGTCAATGAGCCAGCTGGCATGCCAACTATAGTCATTCATGAACAAGGGATAAATAAAGGGAGGCATAAAGAAATTAAGTAATCTGATAAATATTATATAAGGGCACTGAACATTATATAGGTAATCTTGTCCTTGAAGAGTCTTACATGAAAAATATGCATACAAGTTTAATAGAGGAATAAGAACTAGAAGAAATCATATATAGAAGCAGTAGGAAACTATACCTGGTAGGGCATAAATTCCTTCTACAAACACAAAAATTAGTTACATTTCCTAAGTTGTGTAACTCACAGTTATAAACGCAGGAGTTTGGGGGGGGTTTTGTTTTGTTTTGTTTTGTTTTTGGGATAGGGTCTTGTTTTGTAATTCAGGTGGGCCTTGGACTCAATACATAGCTTGGCCTGGAACTTGCAGTGATCCTTCTGCTTCAGCCTCATGGGTACCTGGATTACAGGTGTGTGCCACTATGCCTAGCTAAACTCAGCAGTTTTTAAAACCACTCATCCCACAGTTTCTCTAGGGCAGAAGTTTGAGCATGTTGAGATAGGTTCTTTCTTAGGGTCCAATAAGGTTGCCATCAAGACATTAGACAAGCTGAAGTCTCATCTGAAGGTCAGGGTCTTCTTCCAAATTCACATGATTGCTGGAAGAATTCCTTTCCTTGTAGCCATAAAACCTGAGGCCTACAAAAGCTGTGTAACCTCAGCCAAGCCTTAAAACCCCTTAGAAAGGCTTTAGCTGATTAGGTTAAGCTACTCAGATAAACCCCTTTTTATCAACTCAAAGTCAAGCTAATGAGAGATCTTAATTATGTGTATAAAATCCCTTCATATTTCCCATATAGTATAAATTAATTATGGGAATAACATCCATACTATTCACAGGTTTTTCTCACAATCAAAGAGAAGGGATTATATATGTTCATACACTCTGGCTACCACAGAAGCAGTATTACTTTCCAACTTGTAACTCTCAGATTTGTGCTTGCTATTCTGTCACATACATCAGTGTGACAGTATCCCTGTGCTCTGTACAGTCTTCTAAATGGATTGCAGATCGTTAGTCAATTAGGTAAGCCAGAGTGAGTACCTACCGCTAGGCTTGGAACAGAACAAAGAAATCTTCAAAGTTCAACACAAATAAAAGACTCGATCTTTTCTCAAAAGACACTTATAATCTTTGGACAGAGCTGGAAATTGTTATTTGCAAAAAATGGTAGGTAAAATTACTGTTTATAATATTTAGTAGGTCACTTCCACACTGACAGGCCAAGTTACCAATGAAGAACTTGGTATCTCAAAAGGACGGAATTCAGAATAAGCAGAGGGACTGTCAGGGGTCTTTAAAACTAGATCCAGGAATAATAAAGCTTTTGTAATGTTTTATTAAGATTAAGCTTGGCTAAGCGCAAGGCCCTGAGTTTGAGGCCCAGCACACACACACACACACACACACACACACACACACACACACACACAAAATCAAGCTTTAGGAAAAACTGAAATAAAAAGCAGACTGAAAGAGATCCCAAGATAAACATTTTAAAAGCACACGGCCCTAACTCCCATCATCCCTGTGTCAGCTAAGTATCTCTCTTTCCCTCTGTGGGCCACAAGACTGTTACTTGTAAAATAAGAGTGATCTGCCCAAATTGAGACATTGTCTAAGGTTGCTCCTCTTCCAACAATACTATGATGATTAATTATGACTGAGCTCACTTGTAGTCCATGGCACCTGTCATGTGCCTCCTTTTTTGTCATTCATTCTTGAAAGCACATGCTTAAGTCATTTAGTCACCTATTTCCTGTTTAAATGGAGATAATTACACTGTCTCAAAGAGGTGGTGAGAGGGTTAGCCAATGTAATGTATAAGCCCTCTATCTAGCAGGGGCCTGGCACAGAGTAGGCACTTCTGTCTACACTCAGCACCCAGCATCCATCTGAAGGCAGACTTCCAGAGCATTATTTATGAAAGGCTAGAGTCTGTCTCCCTGTTAAATGAACTTACAGAAAATTCAGGTCTGGTAATCAAAATTAATAATGGTATTCAATCTAATTTTCTAAGTCAAAGGAGTGGAAGGCTGAGTTTTAATCAATTGTTAGAGGTCAGTTCACAGGGGATTTACCAGGTAAAGGGCTTGGCGCCACCTTGTGCAGAAAAATGCCACACTCTTCATAGCCTACACACACGCATTCTGCATGGTACCTCAGGCTCTCTCTCATACACACTTGAAGATCCGCTCATCCTGTCCTCTAATCCTATGCTGCCAATTCCTGCTTAATATCAGGGTTTTTTTCTTTCAAAAGTTATGAATTATTTGATTAGTTTCCAAATAGGATATAATTGATATGCATATAAAACAAAAATCAAGAGTCTACCATCAGTCCTCTACCTTCTTCTTCTCAGCCCAGATAACCAGATGCTTCCCCAGAGGCAAATTCTGCTACATATTTCTGTGAATTTCACCAGAGACAATGTGCATGAGTGTGTGTGCACACATCTATGTAAATGTTTACAAATGATTTAATACTACATGCATTGCAACTTGCTTCTTCTGCATCTTTTTTTTGCACTTAATTTTTTCACATATGTCAAAGATCATTCCATATCTGCACACTTCAAGTTGCCTCAAATTTTTAGTGATGCATATAGTGTACAAAATAACCACAATTTCTTTCTATGGTGTCCATTTGGTAAATATATGTATGTGTATGTATGTACTCCCTCAATCTTTTCCTTTTTAATAAATTTGCTATTTCTGTAATTAAAAGGACTTTGCTTGTGCTGATTTATAATATATCTTTTTAATAGTATATCTTTTGTATGAAATCCTGACAGTGAATTGTACAAGTGTTGCTCTAAATACTTTTTATATAGTCATTCAAAAATATTTATTAAGAATCGAATATGTCAGGCCCTATTCTTGATGCTAGTAACACAGTAGTGAACATAATGTACATAACTGTTCTGGTGATGTTTTTACAGTTTAGTAATAATAATTCATTTAATCTTTAAAATACTGTTTTTGGTAGGGAGTATAATTCTCCCCTATAGATTAGAAAACTGAGTCATATAAAGATTAACTCAGCCAAGATGACATAGCTAGCAAGCAGTGGACTAGGGATTAAGGTTAGGCCGTCTTATTCTACCATTTGAAGTTCATGCTCTTTCTACATGATATATTTTTGTAACCCCTCTTAAATGTTCCATCACCACAACTCAGCTCCATCTTACAGAAAGACCGAGCTATTTTTTAGAACAATTTCCTTTTTTATTTTTTTTTTATTTTTTTTTTTATTTTTTTTTTGGTGCTGAGGATTGAACTCAGGGCCTTGTGCTTGCTAGGCAAATCTTTTTTTTTTTTTTTATAAGAGACCTTGTTTTTCCTCCAAATGATCTAGCCAAAGGTAGACTTTCCAAATGCCTGTCTTAGGTCAGTTTTCCTAGAAACAGACTTGGCAGTCTAAGGTTCTTGTACAAGTGACTTACTGAGAATTGAAGATGATTAAGAGCAGAAAGTTAAGGTAGAAGAATAAGCTGCTCCAAGATTTGATTTCAACTGAAATCTAGCTGCAGCCCAAACTCATGGGGACCTTGGAACATAAATGGCATCACAGAGTCCTCATAACTGGAAAAGGGGGAATCCACTGAGGAGGTGGATAGCACCCCCGTGACCCATTCATGTATATGGATATACATGAGGCTTTGGGGGATATTTTAGATCTAAACCATAACATTCTGTAAGGCTCTCTGAGCACTTGGTACACAAATGATAGCTAGTATTAAAAAATAGCTCCAATGCCTTTTGCTATTCACAGTCTTGCATAGTCCTACCCGAAAATTACCTGTAACCAAGAGAGTGCAGTTGAAGTGCCACTCTGTGACTCTGAGATTTAGTCAGAAAAACCCTTGCAGCTTCCAACTCTGTTTAGTAGGATATTACTCCAAGGAAAGCCAGTTATCAGGAAGAAATTCATCTACAGGGGACTCTCATGCTATGAGGAATCCAAACTAGTCATATGGACAATCCATATGAAGTAACCCTCATTTATTTTGCCATGCTATCAACTAGACTTGTTAGTAAAAAAGCCTTCATATCACCAAAATCTTAACTACCACTGGACTGAAAAAACCAAAACTGAGTCCAACATTCCAAGAACCATTAGCAATAATAAAATTCCTGTTTTGAGACACTAAATTTTGGAGTGATCATTAATCTGCCGTAGATAAATGGAAATACACCTATATTCAGGTGTATGTAGGTGTATTTCCATTTATAATTGTGTGATAATTGCTTGTCTTTGTTTTCCCCAGGGAGAACAGAGATAAGGCTGTCCAATGATAAGTTCATCTCTGATTCTTATAATTTAGTATACATACAGAAATGTAGTCTCAGGAAGTAGATAATGAATGAAAGGAAAAAGAATGAGACTCTGAAGGATAATAATTCCCTGGTGCTGTAGGTCCATCTTCAATGAATTTACCATATTGGTCCCATAAAATTTAAGTTCTACAAGTGTTTGCTGAGTAATTATAATGTGATCTGCTAGGCCCTAAGCATGAACTTTGGAGGCAGAAACAGGTTCAGATCCCAAATTTGTCACTTATGAATTATTAACTTTGGGTAGTTGATTCAAGCTCTCTGAGCTTCATTTGACCATCTACAATCTTTGGATGATGAAATGCCTAACTTCGTATTGTGACTGCATGATTATTAATCTTCACAGTGAATGACTCAATGATTTTTGTTAATGTGTGTTAACTGAATTGATAATATATGTAAAGCACTTAGTCCAGTCATTAGTAACATAACTAATGAGATAGCCAGTACACTTAGTAGACCCTCATTAAATGTATTATTTCCTTCATGTGGTTCCCTTCCAATATAAAATCAAGGAGTCATTCTGAACTAATCCTGAAATTTCCACAGCAGGATTAAAAACTGTGGCAGTCAGATTTAGCTTTGAGTAGTTATTACATGCCCAGAACTGTCATCGGCAACATAGAATCTGTGACCATACCCGTGGTTAACACCAAACTTCAGATTTTGAATGAAACTTTTAAGAAATGAGCTTCTCTGTAAATAATAAAGTCTTCCTCTAGCATTCTCTCACTTCCTCTCTCAGGGAAGCATTAGGAAGAGACTGTGAGCCCCAGTCACCATTTTGGAAACTTTTGTTAATTGTTACTCTTTTGTAATAAGAAAGCTATTAAGATTGGGGGCTCCTAGACATTTCTTCAAGCTGAGAAACCACCCCACCATGACATTTATGTGTTGTGAGATGTCTATTAGCAAAGAACATCTCTTCCTAAAGCAGAAAATGACTCCATGCAATAAAATTATGAGAGGATCTCTTAATCAGCCCAAACAAGAAGGGAGAAGTGTTAGTACTTGTATTCAGAGGATTTGGATTCCTGTAACATGTCTTCCACCATGTACTTGTCATAAAGATGTTTTACCTGGAGTAACACAAAATCTGATCATCATAAATCGGGAGAAACTCACACAGACTGATTTCTGGAAAGAAATGCACTCATTACTCGCAAAGAAAGAAACATAGGACTGATTGAACATATATAAATTGACTGAAGTCTTATCTAGTCGCTAAAATAGCCTCTTTTCTCCATTAATAGTCTATGGCTGTGGGTTTTTAAAAATCCATTTCCACAGGGCTGCTTAATAATGAATATAAGATAAAATAAAGATGATTCTCTCTTTCCAGCAAACATTCAAAAATATGTCTTGTCTCCTACTTTGGAAGCTATACTTTGTGCATATAAATTTAAGGCTAATACACACACACACGAGACTATCAAACAACTCTCCTCAGAAAGACAAAATGAAGCACTGGAACAGAAATGGCCCAAAAGTCAGAGGGCCTCAAGAATATCTCTTTTCTGCCTGGCATGGTGATGCATGCCTGTATTCCCAGCACTTGGGAGGCTGAGGTAGAAGGATCACTGTGAGTTCGAGGCCAGCCTGAACTACATAGTGAGACCCTGTCTCAAGAAATAAAAAACAAAACAAAACAAAAGAATATCTCCACAGTGGTTGGACCAGTCTACATTCCCACCAACAGTGGAGGAGGGTTCTTCTTCCCCGCAGCCCCGCCAGCACTTGTTATTGTAAAAATATGGAACGCTTCACGAATTTGCGTGTCATCCTTGCGCAGGGGCCATGCTAATCTTCTCTGTATCATTCCAATTTTAGTATGGAAATCAGTGTGGAGAGTCCTCAGAAAACTACAACTAGAGGTTCCATTTGACCTGGCTATTCCTCTGCTGGGTATCTTCCCAGAAGAATTAAAATCATCATATCATAGTGATATATGCACAACCATGTTCATAGCAGCACAATTTGTAATAGCTAAGTCTTGGAAACAACCTAAATGCCCAACAACTGATGAATGGCTAAAAAAGATGTGGTTTTTCTACACAATGGAGTACTACACCGCCATAAAAAAGGATA